>JAKSZP010005642.1:0-88263 GCA_022478985.1 Massospora cicadina
CCAGTACCAATACATCAATAATAGTGGTAAAACTAACACGTCAGATTGAACCTGAAGAAGATCCATTTTACCATACTTCAAGACTAAGTTCATCCTAATAAGGAAACTATAGTCAGAATTCTTCAGTTGTACAAAAACAGCGTGGATGGAGATAATAATAAACTTAAAGCTTGCGATGTACAAGGATGTCTGAGCTGGGAAGCACAGGATGTAATTTGAGCTACACTTTGCCCCCACACACTTAACTGAAGTCAAAGAATTGCTTATAGACAAGTTTATAAATTCACAGGATATTTAAAATATGAAGCAAGAATTTTCACCATAAGAATATGTAGATCTAATCAAATTTTGGACTATGCAAACTAGTTTTATCTAAAAGCACAACAGCTTTTGACATCTGGAATTTTGGATCCATTCATCATGAATATTGTCTTGCTTAGTTTTCAGAAATCACTTCCACAACTACTGAAGCACACGTCTTTGGACGTGAAACCTGATGATTCGCTGAAGATTATTAATGAGGTCTTCATTGACGGTAAAGATGCATAATACGGAGTCAAGGCACTAGAACCATTAGAACTACAGATCCATCAATAACGCCACCCTGATAGAAAAACTAGTTAGACTATAAAGTCGCAATGATAAGCTAAGAAGACAGCTTACAGCCTAGTTGAACAGAATTACAAAAATTCTGCCAAGTTTAAATGTAACAGATAAAAAAGATGGACGCTTATGGAGAAGTTGTCTTAAACAATAAGAGATAAAATACGTAAGAGACTAAAGAGGTGGTTGCAGGATAAATAATTGGGTCGTACAACACCAAAAGAATGATAAAGTGGTGCCTAATTACAAGTTAATCAGGACATTGTCATTAAAGGTTGAAGTTAATTATTTGTGCCCGCCTATCTCAGACCTAGTCAATAAAGATTTACTTTACCAAAAAGTCGTACTTAGCTCAAGTTTTAAATCCTCTCAGATCATAAATAGTATCACAGATGGCAAGAATCTCGTGGATACAATGTTTAAGAAGATTTAGTTTAAGTTTGCGAGTCACTTGAGGCTTTTAAAAGTCCTGCCTTTTTGATAATTTAGTGATTCAATCATACAGTCTATGTAATACTTACCGTGGGCCTGAAACTGGCAAGAGCATTAAAATAGTTGAGTCACCATATATAAAGTTAATGTTATTCAAAACTAGATACCAGCTATAGAGTTAACATCACGTCTTCCAAGCACATAAAGAGATTGAAGTTTGCCCCAGACATCAATTACAAGTTAAAGTTTAGAACTGCCATGCTGAATCAACCAAAGCACTAGGAGCCTATTACAAATTACCCTTGCAACTTGGCTACCTTTATTTTTTGTCTCCAGATGTGGTACTTAAGAACAAACATTATAATTTTCTCATAAAAATCGTTCTTAGTTGAGTTTGAAGAAAAAATTAATTCACTAAGCTCAGTCAGTATTTCAACTACCAGATGCCACTTGTGTTCCAAGACAAGGAGAAAAAGGAACGGTAGAATCAAGTATTCCTAATCAAAACAGAACATTCAATTTATTTTGTCGCTATCTCCTTATGATAAAGGGAATAGAGCATCTACTAACAACCGTAGAAGTAGTGTCTGTTTTGTCCTGATACTCCAGAAAAGAGATGGACTTAAACCTGGATTAAAAATGTCATTCTGGTCAACATCTTCATTAATAACATAAACAATGTTAAAGTTTACTTTCCAAAGGAGTCAGAGAATAGGAACACAGAGCGTTGTCTGGATTCAAAGTATATTCCTATCAAGGAGGATCAAAACCCTATTTTAGAGCATTGTCAAGCATTGTCAAGATCAAGAAAGGTTAGAAGGTTACAAAAGCGAAGATGTATTGCTACGCCAACGTTGAGTCAGTTCACAATGTTGCCAAAATCAAAGAAACTGTCTGCAAAAGCCAGCCACACAGGAACAATATGAGCTAAATGAACTTTTAAATATATACTTTGAATACTTCAGCAGAGGTTTTATATTTATGGCTTGTGCAAGGGAGAAACTTATAGGATTGACACAGGGACTCTATTCCATTCTAATCAAATTTTACCTATGTTCCAAGAGTGAATTAGAAGTAATTTTGATAAAATACAGCAGCATATATATGCATCTTGGTACGCTCTTCCAAGAGCCTGGGCGTCTCCTCTTCTGCAATTGAGAAAGAATGATGGTACTCGCTGCATAGTCATGGATAATAAAGATTGGATGACCTGATGAAGAACAATTCTTATCCCCTACCGTGCTTTGACTATGTCTTGAAACAACTTGGATGATCACGTTAAATCTTAGCCATGAACTTTAAATTGGGTATTAGCAGAAAAAACTGTCGCCAGAAGACCAGGAGAAGTGTGCGCCTATCACTAGTCAAGACCTGTTCAAAACAACATGTATGTCACAGGGATTGTGAAGCTCCAAACCTACGTTAATTTGTATTGATCATAATTTTGGATATCTGAAATTGTTGAGTGTGCTGATTTAATTGGAAGATATCACAGTTTTCAGCAAGATGTTAAAGGATCACTTGGCACAACTGAAGGAGTTTTTTACCCAGTAAAGAGAGAACAGTTTCAAGCTTAAGAGAAGCAAGTGCTTGTTACTGGTGAGTAGTTGGAATTCCTCAGCCATAAAATTGGAAGAGAAATCCAGCACCTGAAAAAGGAAAGTCAAGACTAATGTCAAAATAATTATCCTGAAGTGCATAAGAGACGTCCATGTGTTCTTTGAGATGGTGTATTACTTTCAGCGGTCATAATATAGAATAGCCCAAATCATCTCTGGATCATTCAATAAGATACTTAATCTCTCTCTGATGGGTTTGAGCCTTCCAGAATTGAATGGAACATTGACAGATAAGGCTTTACCTCTTTCTGGACAAGAATTTATAAAAAGAGATTCAGGAATCATCATGAGAAAAGGCTCCATTTCAACGCCAATATTTACCATCCAGACGCCCTAGTACAATGGGAGGTCAGCAATCCTATTGCTGATTTAAGAGAAAGGTCATGGATCGACCCACATATTGGATGAGAAGTAGAGATTATGAATGAAGGAGCTTTGAGCTTCATGCGTCACAAGGTCCCTACTCATATTTTAAAATTGAAGGCTATTACCAATAAAGGTTATTGTTTATCTCCTTAGTGAATTTATCCCTATTTTTCTTCGCATAGTTTTGATAATCAGTAATGAACCCAGAATAGTGCATAATATAAACCCTGAAGAAGCAAAAATGCTATGCCATCGCCTCTCTATAGCTATTTAAAAGAACCAAACCATCCCAAAGACCATTTCCAACTTCAAATTTAACATCTTCAGGCACCCAATTATCTTAACTATCAGATTTTCTTGTGAAAAGCCAAAACCTGGTGCTCACTACTGGCACCCTGAGAATTAACCAGTGAAAACGTCAATCACATAATATGAAATAATAAAAGATCCCCTCCTCCAAATGGGGTTTTTGAGCAATACTTAATGGGTTTTAAATTTTTACTTTGAGGTACACCCAATTCAACCTGAGAGCCTAGAATTTCTGGGCCACCTTTGAATTCAACCTTCCCATGCCAAACCCAAGCCAGTTCTACCTTCAAACTGACAACCTTGATGATACAATCTGGCAGCTCCTTGATGGGATCTACTCCACTAAAATCCGCTCTAGTCGTTTTTGAGATTGTGCTGTCCTTTCCTACATGAAAAGGCTCTAAGACTCAGCTGTCTTAGTTTATAATGAATTAGCTATTGGAGCGGAGCCCTACCTTCCTCAGTTTGTCCATACAACTCTTCACCACCTACTCCAAGTTATGAGTTTACATCATCAAGAAATACTAAGCAACTAAAATTAGTACAAAGCCTTGATTTTAACCTGGTTGAGATTTACAAAGCTGTCTCCATGTATTTCGTGAAAATTGGAAGCTATTCAGGATAACCGTTGTCTTATTAATGATGTCAGAGGCCAGAACGCCTTGCTAGACACTGGGATTGCTGAGTATATGGATACCCACCTGACTCAGCGATTGCAGGGTGTAGTCTATGAGGTACATGATTATGTCCAAAATGACACTTTAGAAATTGCCAGCCAAACACAAACCTTGAATTCTATTTCAGCACAACGATTAAGTCGTGTAGAGGCCCTGCTTGATCAGCTCCAACACTGAAGAGACACATATATTGAAGGCCCTAAGGGCCTGAGGGTCTCAAGATATCCAAGGGTCCTGAAGGGCCAAAGGGCTCCGCAGGGCTGAAGGACGACCTGACTCCAGAGGGCCTCCTGGCCCAACTGGGCCTCTAGATTCACCTTCTCCTCCAGCTGAAATTTCCAAGGACCCCAATGTGGCGAAATGTTTAATAAGTTAGAGGACCTTTAGAAGCAAATTGAAAAATCACTCTTCTAGATCTGGAGTTCACCTTGATTAAAGCCCCATTAACCCAGCCATTACCTTGGGCGCCCTCAACTTCTAACCAAAGAATTTCTGAGAGTTCACTAATTTGCTGACAAATGCCTTGGCGGAATGAAGCATAAGTTCGCATTTCAGGATGCTTGTGTCAGTTTCTTGAGTCCCAGATATTGATATTGAAATCTCAACTTAATATAAAAGGCTGACGCCAAAGAGCTTAAACATTGCTGGTATGAGTTACAGGATGATTTAGAGAAGCTTTTATGAAAGTCAGCCAGCAAGCCCCCACGCTTAAAATGAGCTTTAGTCTACTAAGCCTAGCTAGATTATCAATACTGGTGTTCATGCCTTTTCTACACAAGTTGGTTTGCTTTAAACACAGTTTTAAAAACAGTTCATTCCAGCCCAAAAAAGCATTGCGTCCTTCTTAAACGCCTATGAAAGTGCTATGTAAGAGGCTACTGATTGCAAAAGGTCAAGCATATCATTTCTTGCTTAGGTGGGGAAGCTCAGGAGATTATTATCTCTCATGTTTAACAATGTCAGACCTGGCTCAAGTCAAGACCGCGCTCATACAAGAATTAGGCTCTGATCATACCCTCTTAAGTAAAAAAAGCTTTCAAGGGTAATCATTTCAACAAAGACAAAACCCTCTCTAACTTTTCACATCATTTTTATGCTAGTGCACAACTGCTAGTTTTTCTAAATTGGATTACTTTAAATGACGCTATTATGCATCCTTTCTTCCCTCAAAGCGTGGCCCAAAGTTCAACTTCATATGTTTAATGTAAGTGATTCTTAACTTTCTTTCATGACGTCAAGGATTCCCTCAACAAGATCCATCCTATCATTCTGAACAAGTATTTAATCACGGTTTGAGCTTTAACTAGACCCAGAGTTCATTCCCTAGAGGCAAAGAATAAGGAAATACACATTTGATTTTTCTGTAAAGGCAGTGACAAACTAAGGAGGAGTGCTATAAATGTCAAACGTAAGAGGAAGAAAGTGAACTGTTGGGAAAAGAGAGGACAGCATAAATGCAGAGACTTTATGCTGACACTTCCCCCGTTATACCACTAATTTTAATGAAAGCCCCACAGAGATCACTTTTGGAGAGCCCTGGACCCAAAAATTGAACATTACCAATAATAAAACTATTGATTCGGCCTATTCTTATGACAAGTCACCTTTGTTTCTCACTCTTCTGCCTCAGTTCGATAATCAGGTCACTCAAGTTGCAATTAAGCTTTACAAATTTCCCGTGCTCGCCATATAAGATAAATGTTCTCCAGTGAGCGTAATCCCATAAAAATTAATGAAGAATAAGATTGCGCCTGATCTGCCCAATTACATTAAGTATAGTACCATCAGGCCTCAATGCACCCAATACATAGGATCCTATTCTGCACTCCCCCTTCAATTTGTGACAATTTTTATGTTCCGTGGCAGCCATAGCTCAGGACAACCCTAGCTATGATATATTGTTGGGTACCCAATTTATCCAAGAGTATGATGCCATCATCCATTATATGAAAGTATTTCTCTCCTTGCTCTGTACTCGCATACCCTTGGTTTTAGATACATCCAAGGATGGCACGGAACGTGTGAAGGCACAAACATGTTTGTTGGAAACCAAAAACCAGACTGACTGACTCAATTACCATGTCTGAGGCTTGAGAGTAAAACTACCCCCTCATGTAGTATATGGGATGGAAGAGATGCTTGTTTTTTCATCCAAACCCAAGATAATTCCTCTGGGATTGCAGAATAAAGTGGATACCTGATTCACGTGAACATACCGCCTGGGAGCCTATTAGAATCCACGGGGCTGAAAATCTCTCTGTGAAAGAGATAGTGATCTGCCCAGATCTCCTTGACTCTGCCTACGCTGGCTCCATTTCCATACTGCTGGTTAACTTGACTCAAAGGGCTTTAACCATTGGGTCTAGCATGCAATAGCTTACCTACGTTTATTACAAATCAATGATGTCATTTGTGTCCATGGGTTTTGAAATCTCCATGAATTTGGTTTAGAAGACCCTCCCACTGTGGCTGTAGTCTCTACCTCTAGAGGCTAAGATCTTACCCCAGAACAAAGGAGTAAAGAAGATATGCTCTTGGATGATTACACGGATCTTTATTCACATCCATGTATGACTTCAGCAAGATGAAGGAGGTTGTGCATAATGTGGAAATGGGGTCGCCCAACCAATATGCTCACATTCCTATCAAAAGAGAAAGGTGAAAGAAGCTAAGGTCATAACCAAACTCAAGGAGCTATTAACCTCAGGGTTGTTAGTATCGTCTGGAAGTCCTTGGGAATCACCTCTCATGCTTATTTGAAAAAAATAAGGGAGTCAACATTTAATTATGGATTATTGCAAACTTAATGCAGTAATTTGAAAGGTTGGATATCCCCTTCCACAGATAAATGATTCCTTTAGCTCCTAGCATGGGCCCATAACTTTTCAGCAACAGATCTTGACAGTGGATATAAGCAGATCAAGTTGGCCCTCTAAGGATTAAGCCACGTGCACTCTTATTGCAGATGAGGGACTGTTTGAAACGATCTGAATGCCGCAGGGGCTCAGTAACCCGTTGCCATCTTCCAGAGAGCTAAGGATGGTCTCTTAGGTAAATTAAAGATGTCTTGCATCCTAGTCTACCTTGACGATTTTACTGTTTTTCCAACCTTCAACAGCCACTTAAAGTATTTTTAAGGTTCTGATCGCCTTTGCAGAGCTTACTTGAATATCAAACCTTCAAATGCTTTTCTCACCATGAAATGGAGTTTTTAGGGCTTAAGGTCACTAAACAAAGGATTAGCCCTTGCTGGATAAGATCTTTGCCTTAGAGTAAATGACGCTTCCTCAAAGCCTTTGGGAAATTTTGGTGTTCATAGGCATAATAGTTTATAAAGAAATTCATACCCCAATTTGCTGACCTGGCTGAGCCCTTAGTATACTTGCTACATAAGAACACTTCTTTGACTGGAACACCAAACGGGACCAGGATTTTAATATTCTTAGGACAGCACTCATCTTCCAGCTGGTGTTAATCCATCCAAACTTTGACCAACCATTTGTACTGTTTTAAGTGACAGAAAGTTTGCCGTAGGTCCATCCTAGACTAACTGGATGGACAACAAGTAGATCAAACCATATTTTATTTCAGCAAAAACCTATTGAAAGTGAGCGGAACTACAGTTCTTTAATGTGAATGATTAGAGGTCATTCTCGTGGTCAAGAACTTCTGACTTTAAGTATATGGGAACCATTCCACGATTTTCATCTTTCATGCTTCTTTACGGTAGCTTAAGCAGATGAAAGATCTTGACAATTGACTGGCCAGGTGGGCCCTCCAGTTGCAGAGTTATGACTGTATGATAGTACATTGGGTGGGCACAACTCACCAAAACGTAGATGGGCTGTCTAGAATGCCAACCCTCACTGTATTAGCACCTGAGGAAGACTGCTTACAGCTTGATCGTCCAGCAAGAGCAATGAGAACTTAAACTCTCAGCAATGGTAAGGATGTTACGTTCAGTGGCTCAGAACATGCAAGTACAAGATGGCATATTATATAATAAAGTTGAAAGGATAGTGGCTTCCCTGCCTATAACCCTCCTTGAGGACTTAAGTTATTCTAGAAGGACACCCCTTATAGGACACATGGCTGTCAAGAAAACCTGAGTAGTTAAAAAGTGCTACTGGGACCGGATGCTTGAGACCATCAAGGAGGGTTTAGATCCTTGCATGATGCGCAGAACCAAATATCAGTTGAACCCTCACTTCCAGCATGAAGTTGGTGCCCACTCCACGCCATCTAGCGTCATTAGTGTGAATGTCAATGGCCCTTATCCACGTTGCTTCATGGTCTTCAGTATATCATTCTACCCATTGATCATCTCACCAAATGGGTTGAGGCCATATAAGTACTTGACGCCACTTCCAAGGCTACTGCATTATCTTTATTTCGCTCTATTTTCACCCAACATGGGTGCCCCAGAGTTCTGCTATCAGAAAACAGGTTAACTTTCATTTTCTAAGGTGTTCAAGAATTAACCTCCCTATCTAATACTAACCAACATTTCACTGAATCTTATAACCCCTTAACAAATGGTTCATTCAAGCGGCAAATTCACCCAAGTCTCTGTTCCTAGTAAAATTGTGGCCACGGAACCCATGGAATGAAATCAATAACTGCCATCTGCTTTACTAGCCTATTGGATCAGCTACCACTGAGTGATCAAAATGTCCCCATACCTGGCACTTTATGGTAGGGATCCTTGACTGCCTAGCAGCGTCCAGTTTTTGCTAGAATCTGCCTCTCACAATAGCTCTGAATTGATGATGAGAGTTACAGCCAATAAGATAATTAGGTTGCAAGTGCTAGCCACTCAAGGGATCGTGGCTACCTTCACCAAGGGAATTACTCATTAAAAGCCAAACATTCTTCTCTCCCCTTATTCCACATTGTGGACCTTATGTTATTATATCATCTCTGACCTGGTAGTCAGCTGAATAAGTTAGATACTTCCAGGTCAGGACCCTATCATATACTCTATAAGGCTGTATCTAAATACTCCACGCTAATGTTGTTCAAGTTATGGTAGTCAACCGCATACATGCTAGGTTCCTGTGCCCTTATGCTCCCTCCACCAGGATCTTGAGGAGGGCGATGTCAGCATTTTAACTCCAGAATGGCCTGAATCATCTTAGGATTGGGCCAATAAAATGTTTGTTTTTCTCCAAAGGGTTTGATCCTTCCAAAATTAAATGGATCATTGAAAAATGAGCCTTTGCCTCTATCTGGGAAAGAAATAATAAAAGAGATTCAGGTATATTCTAAAAAGAGGCTCTGTCTTGAAGCAAGAAGTTACCATCTGGACGCCCTAGTAAAATGGGTGGCTATAAGCCAAAAGCTAATACAAGAGAAAGGTCACATCTTGAACCTCATATTGGATGAAAAGTAAAAATCCTTAATGAAAGAGACGTGAGCGCCAATTCTGACATAAGGCCCTACTCATCCTATATAATCTAATACATTTAACAATAAAGGTTATCGTTAATTCTCCTAACAAATAATCCCTATTATTCTTTTCATAGCTATGATAATCAGTATTGTAACCCATCATAGTGCATAATAATGGTCCCTAAAGTAGAGAAAATGCTACGCCATCACCTCTCTCCAGCCATTCTAGAGAACAAAGCCATCTCAAAACCATTATCAGTTTATATTCCTGCAGCTTCAGAAACCCAATTTTCTTAAATTTTGGGTTTTCTTGTGAAAATCCAAAAATTACTGCTTCTAGTTTGCACTAAACTTTGTGGACATTGCTGATCCAATCATATTATTGCTAGTTAAGAAATCTTTTCAGTTTGAAAAAATAGCAAGAAGATGATTTTAACCAATACAAGCAGAAGTTTATGGAATCCCTGATCTAATATACCCAGATTCACAAAGACCTTTTACATTTATACAGCTCCCAGCAACGTGTTATGGGTTCCATTTTAGCACAGTTGGACGGAAAAAAGGTTAAATTACCCATAGACTTTTACTCAAAGACAATCACCAGAGTGTATTGAAGCTACACACTTACAGAGTGAGATCAACTAGCGGTGATCAGAGAAGTATGTCACTTATGACCTTATTTTACCGCATAAACTTAAAGATTATTATAATTAATGCCTTAATGAGATGGTTAAAGACATGGAAAGATCCAGAAGGAAGACTAGTAAGATGGAATGTTCAGCTGCAAGGCTATGATTATTAGATCCTTTATCAGGAAAGAGAGAAGCACTTGAATACAGATGGCTTTTCCTAGTTGCCCGTCTTACATTTGCAAGCACGTGAGAGTTATATAATTTAATATTATATAAGAAACCCCAAAGAAGAAGTAAAAAGAGATGATGCAGTCAATAAGTTACTGAAGAGCCATTCCATTATGACTGAATTCTGATATGGACAACTAGAAAAACAAGTACAGGAGAATGTCTTCCCTATGTAAAGTCAATCAAGTAATGGCTTTAGTTATGGAAGGAAATCATTAAGTAGGCCATATATGGCTAAAGAAGACTTACCAGCATCCTAAAGAGAAATTTTTCTGGGAGGCCATACTGGATGATATCAGTCAGGATCTGGAGCTCTGCACTACTTGTGCCAAATACAAGCATCTTGTAAAGAAGTTTAAACTTCAGCTTTTCACTCCAAGAGCTCCCTTTCACAACGTTTCCATTGACATTATTAGATCATTCCTAAAGTCATTAAGTGGGAATAGGCTTTAATTAGAGAATAGATCATACTGCTAAGAGGTTAAAGTTTATTCTTAGTCAAGGCAATTAACGCAGGAGTTATCATGAGATTTCTTTACCATCAGGTCATTGCATGCCTCATATGCCATCATATATACCTATCCGTTAATGAATAGAACTTTATTTAGGATGTTGTGAGAAATCTGAGATTTGGTAGGAATCAAACAGCAGTTTCTAACGCTGTATACACCATCTACTATCAGAAGCTTGGAAAGAGTCAATGGAACCCTTCTTATCTTAAAGAAGATCGCAGTCAACCATGGATCCAAATGGGACATCTTGTTGCCATCAGCCTTGTTTGCTTACCAATCATATAACAAAAATCTATTAACTTTTCTCCATTCAAGGAACTTACAAAAGTGAAGCCAAACTTCCAAACTTGTTAACTCCATTGGTGTAATTGTATACTAATAATCAACACCCCAGAAGATACTAATAGATAGCTAGTGTGTGAGTTAGTCAAAATTTAGCTGTGTATGTCAGCAATATTATAAGTCATTGAAAAGAGTACCAAAGAGCATAACCAAAACCAAAATTGCCCATATTCAAGTTGTTACATAGAGTGAGACTCTGCCATTGTTCAGAGGACAACCTGATATTTACAGGCCATCTTGATGAGGCTTGCAACTGTTGTCATGGAAAGAAGGACCAAATATATCAAGGAAGATCATCCATATAACTTATAATTGAGTCCATGCGTGTCATTTGAAGTTTTTCTATAGGGTTTATTTTAAGGAAGGTAATTTTTTGAGAGAAACTCAAATATAGGGGTTAATTACTCGACCTATGGAAGAAATCTCTATAGAAAACCCCTTTTTTAATAACTTCTAAATAAGGTATTAATGAATTAGCTTGTCAGAATGAGGTCTCGTCCTAACTGTCATGGACAGCAATCAAGTTTTACAAAAAATCAAAGCTCTTTTCATAGTCTTTGGGCAGTATAAAAGTCCTGATGAAAAAGGCATTTATATACCCTCTGACCACATCAATGATTTCAAGTTGGTCACCATGATGTCAAAGGGCAGTCAAGTACAAATACCGGTCTAGACAGTCATGTTCATTTTGTCACAGATAACGCCTCAATAGAAACCCCTTTTTATACCTTTAGGATTGACAACCAATGATGTAGAATTACTAAAGTCCATCAGAAGAGAGTTTCTCCATTTGTAAAAATCTTATCAATGCAAATACTACCAAAACATGAAGCAAATTATTTTTAAACGTTATTAATTGAGACTATTAATGTACCAATGCAGTTTAAAAGGCCACAAGTGTCTTGAGAACACTAGGAGCACTTAAAACAGAATCCAAGCAATCACAACCATGCCAGAGCTTCATATAGATTGATGATGAAGCTCAGAATATCACAGATGATCAAGAAGTTGGACTCCCCTAGGCCTGAAATAAAACAGCAAATTTACAATCACCTTGTGAAACTTGTTTTGATAATAAATTAGGCATCACTTCAAACACCCCATCTCAAAATGCTATATGATCTTTAATTTTCATATCAATAAAGTGACGCCCTTAACAGATTCTGGATTTGTTAATGTCATTTTTATTAGTGCATATAACACTCTATATAGTTATATTGAAAAAAGAAACAGACTTTGCCTTACTGTTAGAAGCAAAAGTTGAGAGAGTTCCAGTGTCGCAGGAGCAGCTTATTTATGTTTAATTATAGGCTCAACCCGGTTGGAAATGTTTAAAATATGAAAATAAGTCCCACATACAAGAAACTAGACCGTCCAATTCACCTTATGGTGCACCCTGAGAATAAAGAAATAATTTATCGCAAGTGGCTCAACCCCTATAATCAGCACTCCCTGAGCGAGAGGACCTTTACAAAAACCAACATCCTTGTTGGTCATTTACTTTAAAATAAACGCATATTTTATATAAAAAGAATATTTTTGTTTGACTTACAGAAGATCTCCTCAAGGAGGTCTGTAATAGTGTAGGTGTTGGCACCTTATGTGGTGTCCTATTCTTTCTCAAAATATTGATTTGTTTAGTTGGTGTCTGGGTAAGTAATTTTCATCACTTCTCCAGGAATCAAAAAAAATAAAAGTTTTCTCCTGATACTAGTCTCCCCCATCCAATACATCTGCAGTTGAGGCAATCAAACTACCAACCTTAGAACTACGTCCTAGCACAGGCTCCATAAAGGGGAGTGGACTTTTATTTTATAGAAATGAGAAATGAATGTTCTGGGTCCCAGCTGTCTAGCTGGAAAGAACCTTGCACCCCTTATGACATAGGGAGGTTTAAGTTATAAGGCTCTTCCTCCTGCTAAGATCCTTAACCTAGGTCATAAATTACATGGTGTATGGATAACATCAGCCCCTTTTATGACCTAAGCTCCCTTACAATACACTCCCAAGCCCAAAACCATCTCTATCACCGAATAAGTAGAGCATTATATGCAGAAAATAATCTGCTCTGCTCTGTTTTAGGGTATGGTTAAAGTTTGTGCCACAAAAACAATTTCTCCTCCTCACAAACAACTAATAAAAGCATCTTTGTCTGCAAAAAAGCAATACTTGGGGAAACTCCAGGTGAAAATTAATTTATAATAAATAATTTTTATTAGCAAAAGTTTGTATAAATTGGTCTACAACGTACTTAAATGCATCAAAAAAATCCAATGTTGCCAAGGCATAATTGGACAAATCAATACATTGGCAGATGATCAAAACCCATCTTCGTTGAAGAGATTATTAAAAAAAGTTTGTATAAACTCTGTGAGCAATATTAATGCATCTTAACTTTAATAAGCTATAATCCTCATCTCTTAGGATCAAACCTAATAGTCTGCATATTCTAAATTGTTGTTAAATTATATTCAAAGCTCCTTATATAAACGATTTCATTTTTTTATTTTCAAGTTAAACTTAAATTTTACCCCTTGAAGTTCACTCACTAAGGCAATGGATGGGGTCACACTCCTCTCTCTTTGTTGGTAAAGGCAAGTATCTTTAGTGGTTTTATTTTGTGGCTTCTAGTCTAAGCATGCATGAGGCACAAGGAACAGCCACAGCATATTAAACATCAAGTTTGGTGAAACATCTATACATAATCTAAATGCTTACTACCATAAGAAAAATAAGATGTCACCAACAATGAGTACTATAGTGAAGATATCTATTATAAGTACATGCCAAACTAGAGTAGTATGGTGAACAGAAATCCTTAATACCCACGCCCTTAAATTTAAGAGCCCTTAATTCCCATTGACGTTCTGAAGAAAAACATTGGTAGATATCTCTTTAATATGGCTTTGAGAGAGACCAGCTCATACAATCAGTTGGTTAAACTTTGGTAAGCATGATGGCTGTCCTAAGTTTAACACTTAGCGTGGAAACCTGTTTATAGATCATTACTTTTCCTTTCTCTATTTTAGCAGGTCTTATTATCATAACATTAGAACGGCGTTGCGTTGCAGACTTTAAGTGCTATCATGGGTAATTGAGTATCCACAATGGAAGCCAGGTTCTTTCTTGGGCGCCAATTCTCTGACACCTTTTAACTTAAACGCCCTTTGCACGCCTGGAATCCCTATAAGGCGAAGCAAAGTGTTTTTTACCAGTATTATATGAAATATAACATTTTACAGATGTTTTTTAACATTGCGCAGCTTTTTTGAGGCGTTACACAAAAGTTTTTGTAATCCTCGTTAAATACACAAAATGTTCATCTCCCCAAATAGGAATATGAGGCCCTTCGACCTCTCTCCATTTAACCTGATGTTCAAAAAATTTATTGTCATATATGCAAAAAGTAGGGAATTACGAAAGTCATTGCCCTGCTATTATTGTCAAACTAATAGTACATGTTTTAATTTTAGTCATTAGTGAAATGTGAAAAGATAAGGCGGAATAAAAATTAGATATGGTACTTCCGCCACCCACTGAAAAATATCAGCTATAGACAAAATATATTATCATAATATGCTAACAAAAAATCTTAACAATGACCATGACGCCCACCACTAGATTTTCAACAATTACTGGCTGATGATGTGGTAGCTTTAGCTTATTGTCAATAGAAGGACAGAGAATCTGACCTAGCATGATAATTATTATCAAAGCCTTCTGTTTAGAAATTGGAACAGCTAGAGCTTCCAGTAACCTCTGACAATTCCACTAACATAGATGGAGCACATATGGCCATACCTCTCAGGTTATTGAAGTATAAGCCCTCTGTTAAGTGAAGGCCTTAAAACCTTATCTTAGTCAAGTTGATATACATGATGTCATTAGATAAATTATTTTGACGCTTACTATTCTTAGTGCTCCTATATACTGACACCATTGTTAATAAGCTCAAGGTTAGATCATCAGCGGATTTTAGTGCAACAATTAATATCATGTTCACTTACATAGTAAAAAAAGCTTGAGCTCACACCAGACTTTGACCAGTAAAAATAATATGGTACAGGATGCCCAACTTGATTACATCCCTAGGAGCATGTAATGCACTGCCGCTTCAATTCAGCTCACTAGAAGTATTTTATATATAATTTTTTACTAATTCAGTTTTATGACTTTTAAATTATAAGATCTTTTAAACTTACTTATGGAAATAAAGCTTATTTTTAGAAAATACTGGAGATAATTGGACAAAACTTCCACTATACTACAATAGAAAGAATGGGTACTTCTACCCAAAATCAGGTGTTTACTAAGCTTGCAGTAAAAGATGAAAAGCTTCTATTGGTTGTTAAAAATAGTGGCAGCACCAAGCGATTTCCCAACCTGATTTTGTAATAGAATGGTATTTTTCTAAGGGCCAATCATGGTTAACCATTCTAGTGGGATCAAATTTTATTGCTACCAAAATTCAACTTTTTTTCTACATGGATCATACAATATGATACTTGCTCTGTTATGCAAACCTAAGTTGAACATATTGTACCAAATTTATCCTTCTAGACCATGCCGAAATTAGAGTATTATTAGCAAATTTATAGTATACCTAAATTAGACAAAGCTACATAAAATTGTTGCTTAAATCTGTATTTTACCAAGCAAAAAAGTACAAAGTATCTATGTTTTGGTAGTTTGGATGAATGTGGGCTTAAAGGTGAGATTTGTAAAGTCATTTGTTCACTGATATCTAACAAAAGACTCTCAGAATTTTTAGTAAAAGATGAAAATTGATCAAGTTTTGGCCCTACTTAAGAAATAAAATTTAATCTTTACTAAAGATATCTTGTTTTTAGTTGCGTGAAAGAAGTCTAAATTATATCAATAATAGAAATCATTTGCTCAATTTGGTTCCATCCTATTAGATGTTCAAAAGTGGCTGATAAAGTTTTCATTAAAAATTACCAGATTGTACTACTGAGTATGTTAGTGCCCTTCATGAATTCTTAACCCTCTTTGGTGTTGTTAATAAAAAAGGAGGATATCTAATTGTGTGGTGATCATTTACAAGAAGCTCAACACCATGAATAAAAGAATTCATACACATTACTACAGATTGAAAAGTTGCAGGACCGCTTAGGTGGCGCACAATACTATTCACCCTTAGATTTAATTTCTACTTTATGGGATTTTGAGCTGCCAAAAGTAAAAAAGGAGAAATGCGATAAGTTTATGGATCAGGGCCTTTCCCAATCCTCTTGTATGCCACAAGGATTGAGCAATGGCCCCTAAAATATTTTGCCTGACCTTGGATATAAATTGGGTTAACTTGATATCTCCCAAGTTCTTGTATACAGGTGATATAAAAGTTCTCTGATAATGTTTCTGACCATATAAAATTATTGGAGGAAGTCTTCCTCCAAGTCACCAAAGCTGCTCTGAAATCCTGGCTTTGAAAGAGTAACTTCTTCCAATAATAACATAAATATTTGGGGTTTGTTATTGACATACATTGTTTAAAGCTACATTTAGAAGAGTTTAGAACAATTAATTGTTATGACTAAAATAGCAAGAGAGACAAACATGTGTTATTAAGTTGATTGTTTTCTACTTCTTTTCATCAAGAAAATTAGTAAAATGGGTGATTTACTATATTATCTCCCTATAGATGGCGTTCAATTTGAGTGGACATCAAACTGCTAGTTGATCTTTAATAAAGTACAAGTTTGTCTCAAAATAGCGCTATTGTTAATGTACCCAACATTTAATAAACTACTAAATCATTGAAACAGACATATCTTTCACCTCTGTAGGATGGTATTAAGAACTGAGAAAGATGGTGTTGAGCACCCAGTGGCTTACTGTAGCCAAACCTTAGATGTTCATAAAAGCAATTATACATGACAGAGAAGAAGTAATTTGCTGTAATTAGTACATGTTACCAATTATATATATGCTCATGGTGAGCGCTTCACAGTAGTAACTGGCCACGCCTCACTTCAATGGGTGCAAAACCTTAAGTCACTGGGTGAGCGCCTGGCCAGATGGGTTTTGAAATTATAAGTTTACAATTATGAATATACCATAGCCTCAGCGGAAAACACCAAAATTATACTTTTATATTGGTTGCCCACCATAGTATTATACCAATATGGCGGATGATTTTGAAAGGTAGCGGACTAACAATATGATAAAGGAGTAAAAGAGGTTCAACGATTTTTATATGCTAATAAAGGATACCATTACTAATTTAAATGCTCTTTAAAAGAATATCAATGCTTAATCATATGTGATATTAAGGATGGCAGAGGAAACTGACTTGAACATTAGGGCCCACAAGGAAAAAGGGTTTGAGTGATATAAAAAGGCTCTTGAGTAGTTAGAACAGCAATAGTAGTGTTAATTGACTCATTTTGATATCCTTGAGACCCTAATATGCTGCAAATAATACTAAGCGGATACCCTACTGGAAAGCCACCTCCTATCAGCTAATCAAAAATAATTTCATATTGAATACCATTTCTATTAATGTTGTATACCACGGCTTAATAGTTATGGGCAATATAATTATATCTTAGTAGCCATTATACTCACCAAGTGGGTGGTGGCTTAGAAACTATTTAAAGGCTAGGCGCCATTTCAATGGCTAAATTTATCTAGGATAGTATAATATACTTTTTAGGATGCCTACAGTATAATGTAGATAAGGGGACCAAGTATATGTCTCATGTCATCCTTTAGCTGAATTATTTACTGGGAATTTTTGAGGCGTTGTCCATGCCCTATCACCCTGATACCAAAATCACCATGGAAAGTGTAAATAGTACCCTTGTTGTCATCATGCAGATGCTTTAGTTGGGATACTGGTATTAATTTAATTAAAACTCAATTGTTTTCGCTTATGATATTTTCTTCCACTCATCTGCAGGTCAATAACCATTTCAGTTACTATACTGTAAGCATCCTATGCTCCCTCCTATTCTTAATTTATGTACCCTTGAAGAGAATTTGACCTCAATTAAGTATCTATAGAACCTCATCATTTTCTAATTCTTCTACAGAACAAGGCATACTCAAATATGCTGGCTAAGAAAAGAAATCTTGAATTGTGATAACAAGAGATAAATGTACCTTACCCAACCTCTATTAGGAAATTGCTTTATACTTTGATAATCATGGATTTGGATGGACTATTAAACTGGAGAACATTAAGAAAGGGCCCTTTAATCATGGTAAAAACGTCCACTGACGCCTACACTGGAGAGAAATTCAACCATGGTTAGCTCATTAATCATTTGCATGCTAAGTTTCTAAAAAAATTTCAGCAGTGCGCCAGTTTGAAGGCCACCACATATAGATAACTTAGTTTTCTTCCCACTCATTTTGTTCTCTCTTGTTTGGTCAAATGTTAAATTTTTGAGAATTTTAATCTAACAAAATATACAAGTAACTCACTTTATATGTTAAAATAGCTTAACTAATTATTATAAAGTTGCTTTTGATCAAATACCTCACTTCTGCACAAGCGTAACCTTGATATAAGGTTGTTATTGATACCTGGCCTCCTGCTCTTGCATCAACTCATAGTATTAAGCTAATATTAATTATCTTTTCTTTACACCCCTGGTTTATGGTAATTAATAATTACAATAAGTTCCTTCAACCCCTGACGTTACAAAACTCAAATCAATATCTAATATTAAACTATCTTGCCCCACAGCCGTGGAGACTCAAATAACATACTAATAACTATCTTGGCCTACACTGGTGCAAACTCAACGTTATTTAGTTTCTATTATTAATCTTGACTTTTTCCAGCGGCTAATTGTAATGGTCCATTTGCTTGCAATTTTATATTCCCAAGGCCAATGCTCTAGTATTCCTGTCATTTCTATATAATATATAATTAAATCAAGGTTGTAAGTGCTGCTCAAGTATCAAATCTCTGAGTCAAGGTGAACCATTAGCTTTAGAAAAGCTTATATTAAAGAGACTGCCATTTGGAAAGAAGATTTAATTCTAAAAAAGTTCTTTAAGCTTTAAACACATCATATATAATAAACTTACAAGCCTAAAAGCTATTTATAGTATTAAAATACTACAGTGTGCTTTAGTTTAATTATATAAAAATGCTATTTTTGATAAACTTTTGGTTTATTCTTTTAAAGTATCTATTTTAAATTTATTGTGGGGAAGGCCAACCATGGGATGGACAATTCCGAATATGACTCAGACGAGACAAAACTCAGTACCAGTTGAGGCACCCCAGAGAAGCGATGCTATCTCTTGTTGCCAGCGGGAACGCCACTTATGGGAAGGGGGAGGGAACGTGTGTAGGGGGCGTAGCCACTATTGAGCACGTGTGGAGGAAGGGGTCTGATTTGATGAACCAGACTGGGAACCAGGAGGAGACCAGCTGCCGGCGACGTGGTGGGAGATATCTAAACATCCACGCTTGAAAGTGATCCACCAAATGAGACCGGAATCTGTGGACAGCTTCAGGGAGGGTGGGGATGGATCTGGCGATGGCATCCAAGACAATCGTGTGGATAGTCCACATGGCGATTGCAACCACCAGAGCACGAAGGGAGGGTGGGTGTGGGGGGGAGGCCATTGATGAAGCAAACATATCTCTTGACAGACTGAAGGGATGTGTTTGATCCTGGCCTAGCAGACGTTGGACTTCGCGCCATATTACTTTAGAGGTGGGGCACTTCTCCAGGCGGTGAAACAGCATTCCATACTGGCCACACACGACACAGGATGAGTGTAAAGCATTAGAGCGCTCAGCTGTACGATACACCCGCCTCAGGCAGCGCCACACATGGGAACAGACTTGAGGCTGCAACAGAGGATGGTGTGCGTATTTCCAGATAGTCTTTTGGGTCTCAGTGGAATAAGGGATGTCCATCATGTCCAGGTAGTCCACCCTGGATAGGACTTGGGGTCGAGTGGGGATCACGCCATCATGGATGGGTAGCCCCTGTACCTCTTGTGTGAACTGAGGAGAGGGGCGGCCTCTTTGGGTTGTATGTCCACTAATACGAATTCTCCACTCTGCGCTTCGCATGGAGAGTAGGATTCGTTTGTAGTGGGTTTTGGTCCCGTGAGGACCTGTGGCTGATGTGTGTGATGCGAGGTATTTCATCAGGGAGTGGGGGTTTGATGGATTGTTGAGGCCCAAGGCTCGGGAGAAGTTGGAGCGGGCCGCGCGGGACCAGTGTTGGGATGGGAGTGTAGGAGCAGTGACGGCCACAATCCAGGTGCCTAGGATCTTGGCGGCATGGGCTTTGAAGTCAAGTAGGCCCATGCCACCATGATGATGAGGGCCAAACATGACCTCTAGCTGTACTGGTGGAGGGCGGCCTGACCAAAGCTAACCTTGTAGCAAAGCATACAGGGATTTGAAGAAGCTTGGGGAGAAGGGGATGGCGTGGGCTCCAAACCAGACTTTGGATAGGAGCATAGAGTTGGCAAGAACAACCCTGCCAGTGAGGGTAGTAGGGTGGGCTCTGAGAGAGGCGATTCGCTTCGTCACGTTGTCCAGTATATGGCCCTCCATTACTGCTGACGCGTATCCTCCTGCCTCCAACCACACGCCCAGATGGCGTACCGGTCCTATGGTAGGTCGCGGCACAAAGGGGAGCACAAGTGGAGCGGTGTGTTATGAGTTAGTAAGGCGTGGACTTGGGTGAGCAGCTGGGCTGGGTTGGGAACTACTTGCTGGGGCCCAGCAGTTCTGAAACCGACCAAGAAGGATGATTTCGGTTTTGGAGGCGTTTAGTGCCGCGTTGCTTACCCGAATATTCCTGGATGAGGGCTTCAAGCGCGCATGCATCTTTATTATTAGACACCCCCACCACGCAATCATCTGCAAATGCCATCATCTTGACTGGGGTTTGGCCTGGCACATGGACCCCAGTGAGTTGGGCATTCACATTTCGCAGTAGTGGGTCAAGGCTGAAGTTGTATAAGAGTGGGCTCAGGGGTCCCCTTGTCGCAGGCCCCTTTGAGGATGGACTACATCCGTTAGGAAACCTGGGCCACGCACAGCCATTGTTGCAGATTCCATGAGCAGCATCACCCAGTTAATGAAGCGGGGAGGTAGGCGGAATTGTTGGAGGCAGGCCCTAAGGTATTCCCAATTTACTCTATCATAGGCCTTTTGTTGGTCCAAGAATACAAGTGCCCCAGAGGCTGTGGACTGACACACATTAGCCACAGAGTGCACGTTATCCCAAATCGACCTTCTGGGGATGAAACCGAATTGTTCTGGAGAGATGGTGGCAGATGCTACAGTCCCTAAACGGTTAGCCATGATTTTTGTTAAAATTTTTGTGTATGTGTTTGTTAGAGAAATGGGGCGCCAGTTGGCTAAGTCTAGCCTATCCCCTTTCTTGAAGAGTGTGACTGTAAAAGCCTCATGTCCTCCTGGTAGGAGGCGCGTTTCCAACAGGCTTTGGTTGAGTGAGGCTAGCAGCAATGGGGATATGTATTTAAAATATTTTTTGTAGAACTCATATGGAATGCCATCTGGGCCTGGGCATTTTTGGTTTGGTGCACCGCAAATGGTAGTCCATAATTCGTTCGGAGTAATTAAATTCATTATTTCTGGGTATTGGAAAATGGTGTGGATATGAGCTCTGTCGAGAAATTCCGCCATTTCAGCTGGCTGAATTGGTTCAGCTCGGTATAACTCGGAGTAATATCTTTGCATTTCGATTGCCACTTCAGCCAGTGTGTCCATGATAGAATTATCCGATCTTCATGCACCTGTGTGCAGGCCACGCTCTGGCGTGGTGCAAAATTTTTTGAAGAAGTATGCGGTGCACTTGTCGCCTTTAGTGATGCATGTGGCCCTGTATTGGACACAAACCCGATGTTTGTGTTGCCTTTCAAGTGCGTTGAGGTGGGCTGCTGCCTCCGCCCACTTCTGGCCCCATGCAGGGCTATATCCTGAGGCTGGAATGTTGGACTCCAAGTGGGCCAATTCTGCCAGCGCGCGCAATATAACTGCCGATGTGGCTCATGAGCATCTGGATGAGAGATGGCAATAGTGGCGGATGGTGTCTTTTTTGAAAGTTGCCCATGTGGAAATGGGGTCCGCGCAAAATGGTGCAACAAATGATTTTGCCAAAGTTTCCTCTTCCACCCATGTGGAAAATCCTGGCGACGCTAGCTCTGGGGGGCGGATTTTGCACCAATGTGGGGCCTTTGCAACTGTGACAGGTAAGTGGTATGTTATCGAGACCAGTTGGTGGTTGGAGAATTCCATTTTCGTTGTTTTGAAGTGGGAGATGTGGGGTTGGAATTTCGCCGGCGCTAGAATAAGGTCAATGTGGGTCATGGACCTTAATTGGCCATTGTGGATGTGGGGATGCGTCATGTTTTCGAGCAGGGGGGCATGTCATGGCAGCGCATCCATTAACCCAAGGGTGGCTTTTAGAACGCGTAGTTCTACATGACCCTGTGGGGCGTGGGGTGAGGGTGGCCACTGGTCCATTGGTGAGGTTAGCCAACAGTTCATGTCACCGATTAGGAAAGAATCGGGGGTAGCGGGAGGGATTTGACCGATGAGAAAAATTCCTGACGCTCTTGTGCACCGTTTGGGGCATAAATGTTGACAATTGTGTGTGCAACATTAGCCCATGAGAAGGTGACAATGAGCACTCAGTCATTTAGGAATGTTTCTGAAGATGTAAATTTGAAAAAATTGTTTTTCCGGATTAGCACCCCACAGTGCTTTGACCAAAAGGATAGGGATAGTAGGAGCATTGATTTCCAAGCATCCTCGGAACCTCGTGGACAGTGGGTTTCCTGGATGGCCAGGATATCCATGGGTAAATTATTTTGTAAAAAACTCAGTTTCCTAGCCCAGGATGGGGAGGCCTTGAGTCCGGCGATATTCAGCGTCCCTAGAGTTAAGGTTTCCCCCCATCATACCTTAGGTGCAAGGGGGTGGGCCCCCTGGCCCACCAGCCTCTTTCAGGTCCCCACGGGCTTTCACAGCAGCGCAGGTATTAGCAGCAACGCTAATGGGGTTTTTGTTAATTTTTGCAGAAAGAGTCGCGTTGGCTTTGGCCTTCGCTTTTGTTTTCCCGACGTCGGATGATATTTTTGCGGTGCGGATAAGTTTGGTGCACCATCGAGTGGGGCAAAAAAATTTTTTTGGTTGGGATAGGTCCCAAGTCAGTTTCAACCGGGGCTTGGGTGCAGCGATTGGGTGAGATTGAATCTCCCATCGGATCCTCGGATTGAGTGGCCCGTTCGGCTTGGGCCTCCCAATCTGATTGGGTGATGGATTCCCAAGTTGCTTCCACCGCGAAGGTCTCCATGTCCTCCTGGCATTGTGAGTGTGGGATGGTGGTGGTGACCTTGGCCGCTTCCTTGGCTGCAGTCCTATGGGCCTGCTTGGCCTTCTTCCACTCCTGTGGGGAGATGGGCTTTACCAATAGGTAGCAGCCTTGTGCTCCCCACTGGAAAGCCTCTTTGGTGCTTGTGGTTGGTCTGTGTGCGCCTCTCCACTGGCCATGGCCGCCGAGGGGTGCTCTTGGAATGTAACGCCCTCTTTAATGGGGCACGCATGTGCCTTATGGCTGAACATGTCACAGTGGGTGCAAATGGGGGCGCGCTGTCCACGGTTACCCGGAATGGGTGGGTGGTGTGCCCTGCGATATCAATAAAGGTGGAGTGCGGGATCTGGGTTAGGTCCTTCGCGATCTCCTCAGTTGGGGTCAGAACTCGATGGCTTTGCTGGTGCACAGGTGTGGCATCAGTGTGAAACGTTGCATTTTGAAAGATTGTATTTCGCCATATATGGCGAGACCGTCTTTCAAGTGTTGCTCCAAAATGTCACGTTTTACTGTAGTAGGCAAAAAGTCAAACGTGAGGAAAATTTGGTTTAATTTTGTCCATCTGGTGCGTTTAGTTTCGACAACCCATTGCCCTTCAGGGAGGTTGACCACTATGCGCACCACTGCAGCCTCGTCTGCTGCTATTTTGCTTTCAAAACCTAGGTCCAGCCAACCGCGTGACATGGAGTGAGGTGCAACGTACACCACAGTTGGGAAAATTTTGTGTACATCTTAACAAAATTTTTCCCATAGGGCTGTTTTTTGGATGTCCAGATACACACGGACTCCAAATTCCACCGATGAAAGTGGCTGGGAATGTGGCGTATTGATGTACTGGTTGCATCGTGCTTGCCACACAAGTATCTCCGGGGAAATTGTGACCGCCAGTTTTTTTAGATTTTTTTCTATTCTGCCGGATTCTCTGGGGCGTTTTTGAACATTAGAGGCCGCGAGCCTTCCGCCTGCTCCTCTTGCCTTGCTTGCCCAACTGCTCCCAGACATGGGCGCAGACTAATTCCCTCTCTGAGATTATCAAACTAGATTTAGTCTTGAATTGAATGGGTTGCAAAAGTGTTTGCAATGAGAAAGAAAGTTTTTCCTTTTAAAGTATCTATCATCATAGTAATTTATTTTATATTTGGTGCAACCATTCTGTGCATTTAAAATATTATGCCACTGCCCCAAATTCAATGGTGCAAAAACATGAAATAAAAAATTTTATATATAAGACATGTCAAGTTTTGAGCTTACTTTTGGTGCAAGCCGCATGTCGTGATTCCAATATGACTGGACGATAAGCTCTAAGTCAATATGGCGGAATGGATGGAATCTGCTGGAATTGAACTGGTGCTGGAATTTAAGTGCTTCAAAATTAGGCATTTGGCAAATCAAGAGGATTTATGCCGAGATTTAATACAAATGAGAACAAGGATACATCCAGCTGGGGAACCAAAGTATAAAAAGTCTGAGGGAAGATAAAAAGGGAGAGGTTTTTACAAGAAGAAGGCGCGCAAAGATAAGTCTGTGATTAATATTAAAAATAAAGTTTTAACTAAGGGGCAATAGCTCCCTAAATAATTTATCAAATTTATCATATAGTTGGTGAACTTTATATCATCCAATTTGGTTGCTCAGTGGCTCATACCCTGTGCAAAACTAACTCAGCGGAATCAAGACCAAACGCCAAGAATCAACACCACACTTAAATCAATGCATCAAAAACTTCTCTTTTTAACCCCAATTATCCCAAAACCCACCAGGGCATCAAGTCATCTACTTGTGCCAGCTCTCATCATTTTTGCTAAACATCAACTTGCTCAATACATTGAGGCGTTGACACCGCTGGCCTCATTAACAAGGAAAACCCCCAACTATACCTCCTTATGCCCCATGTCACTGATGCTCCAACCCTAATGCTGTCCACCATGGTCTGCCAGCTAAAGCGGGTGGTAGACAAAAGTTTCCCCAAAGCTTCCTCGCCATCTGATATGGCTTCCTAGGCTGATAACCTAGGGGCTATATTTTTTTTAGTACTAGATGGTCCCAACCTGAGGGGGGATTCATTGATGTAACCTAGGGGCTATAATAGGAATTTTTTTAATTCATATTAATCCCTTTGTTTGGCCCATTTTCAAAAAAATGCGTGGTGGCTCCCCCTTTTGGGTTAGCACCACTAGTACTAAAAAAGACATGTCAAATCTTCAGCAGGCTATCTGGATGGTGAGAATTTATTTTCAGCCAAAAATAAAAGATTGATGTGGATTCAGAAGATAATAACAAAAAAACCAGGTCAAAGCACAAAAGGCAATTAGATTTAACTGAGGATATAAGTGAAAGTCATCAGAAGTTGTGAGCATAATTAAAAACTTTTAGAAATTTAAAAATTTTGTGATTTAACAACTACCATAAAAGGAAGTTATCTACTTTCAACCATTCTAAAAAGTTACGCAGGATAGAGATTTTATATACAAGGGAACATATGAGGCCAGCTACCATTGAATGTCCCTGTAAATTTTTTTTACAAAGTGAGAGAGACATAAATTTGAGGTAGGTCTCAAGTTCAGTTTCTATCTCAGATTAGCTAATCAAGTTATAAAAAACTTTCTAAATGGTACAAAACTTTCAATTCTCAACTTTGTTTAGTCCAAAAACTATTATTGACAAACATTTGATCTGGTATGGTCAACTTTCAATTCAGGATAGCGTATCTGGATGTTTTAACCCAAGCTCAGTCTGGGGCTTTTGAAGGAATTCATTTTAGCTGATCTTTAGAGGGGAGGCTGGTGGATTAAAAGGCTTTATCCTTTGTCCTCCAAGGCCCATGATCTCCCTTCACAACCCAATATTTTTCTCAATTAGAGATTAATAGAATGTCAGGCTAACAGCTAGTTTAAAGAAGACTGTCTATCTTGATAGGGTTTATAAAATGCCCAGTAGATTGTACTAAATTCCAGAGGCTTAACTGCTCTGATAAATCATTAAAATGAACCCTATGGTTACATGATGAATTAGGCTCAAATAACGTACCAAAGGCCCCTACAGAAAGCCAGAAGGCTGAAGTAGGGGCAACCGTGGGTCTTCTGGGGCATCCCCCAAGGGTGGGAAAGGCAGGGAGAGCGAAAATCACTCTAATTTTTGCAGCTTCAAGTTATTATATTTAAATAAGTTAGATTATTTTTTAAATAATGAGGAAGGGATCATGGCCGAAATGGGATAGTAGGTCTGAATGTGGTGATTGACAGCTTCTGTAGTGTGCGCAATTGATTGGCAGTCATAATTGCAGAGATAATCACTTAAAAGCTCGTGGAAGGCGAGGAGTGACGTTGGATCAACAGATTCGAATGTCTGTTCTTTGTTCTCCAAGGGTATCTTGCAGATGCCGGCGTGCATTACTAGATAACTTTTTAAGATGAGCAAAAAGGCAACATGTTGGGGGATTCCGCGGCAAAGAGCATAATACAAACTGGCTTAATTTTTATAAATTAAAGGGTAGAAAATTGAATGGTAATTGACCCTATTAAAGATGGTTGTCTATATAATAGGATGGGCAGAAGGGGTAATGGGAAAGACGCGTCCTAGTTCAGGATTTGAGACCTGCACATTAGTTGATTGTGTTATGTGGGGAGAAGCGAATATGGAGGACGTAATTTTAAACCAGACCATAGATGTTTTGATGGCAGGTTAGAAGCTATTTTAAGCTGTTTTTTTGATCTTTCATATTTTGATACAGATAAGGCCTCGTCATATTTTTTGCATCAGACTTGTAAGGTAAATAAATTTGCACCGTAACATACAATCTTAGGGTTTGATCTGCAATATGTACCACTTTAATTACTGGATTCACCTATCTGATGATAGGGAAGACCTAGGGTTCATTTAGCAATTTTTTAGTACCTGAGCAACTTGCTTTGAGGTGGGATGAGTCTTAGATTTTTCCAGAGACCCCTGACCTCAATCATCTCCCTGAACACTCCTTCTATCATATTAAACAAGGTAGAAGAGGTAAGGGAGGGCAGTGAGGAGGGTCTTTCAGGAGGCAGGGTATTTACCCACCTCACCTCAATCACATGGACAAGTCACTGAGGTGCACCATAAGGGCCTGTGGGATTGAAATTCCTTTCTGCGCTGAAAAATAAATTGCTCTCTGTCTAGATGGAAGAATGGTACCTCAAGGCTTACATTATCTTTTTTTGAACAGGATACATACCCTCACCTGGAGCATGGGCATGGAATAAGTCATGTATTTTTGGGGAGTTTAATGGCAAGGATGGCCATGGTAATTTTAGGGGGATGAGGCGCATTTGGTTCAATCCAGTGGAGCTCTTCTATGAGCACCTTACTAGTGTACAATTTTTGGGCTTTCTCCCATATGTTTTAAGAGAATGGTTAGCACTTCTAGGCTACCAAATATAAAATAGGTGCGCTGAGTTATTTTGGGAAGCTAAAAACGCCTCTACTTCGTCTTCCTGACTATCATCTACCATAATTGTTTCTAGTGAATCAGGCAGAGGCCCTTAAAGGAGAAAATTGTGACACATGAAATACAGTGTTTCTTCCAGTGGGTGGAAGCTTGAGTTATAAAGTTCCATTCCCCATGTCCTTTATCACTTTATAAAAACCTTAGCGCTTACATGCAAACTTCCTGTAAAGGACCTTCTTATTAAATGTTGGGTGTCCAACATGAACAGTGATCCTTCCTGTGTGCTAATGCCCAGGATTGCGCTTTTGCTCTGCGAACTTCTTGTAATCTTCCACAGCTTTGGAAAAATGCTCATGCAAGGGATTTTGGGTCTCACGCAAGTTGTTCAGGCGATCCTCTGCTACTACAATTGAGGATAATAGATGGGTTCTCAGCTGGATGGAAGGGTTGTATTTCAAATTATACTCAAAGTGGGAGAAGCTTGTGGAGGCATGGTGTGCGTTATTGTGTAAGAACTAAGCTAGTGGTAGGTTAGACGTCCAGGTGTCAAGACTGGCTGTGATATAGCATCAAAGCTATTGCTTTAAAGCCTGATTTACCTTCTTGGTTTGACCATCTGATAGGGGGTTGATAGGAAGTTGAGCGACAAAGTCCGAGCTACAGGTGGTCAAGAAGGGTGCTGTAAAAACTTTTTGGTCTGGTTATTACTATTAGCCAATAACCCCTATAAACTTATTACTTGCACAGGTCTGGTTCTTGTGCAATTCATCCGCGTTGTATAGTTGTTTGATATAATCAGTTGATAATAGTATGATGACTAATATTCATAGTCTAATAAAATTCTTAGATCTCAGCTCAATGCTCGACCAGTATTTCTGCTCAAAATACTTGAGATGTCTCAATATAGAATTTGTTCCCTAGTCCTGTTCAATCCAGTATTCTCCGAGATTCCCTGGTGACAGTCTTTCTGGTTTAACACAGCCGGCAGCAATCCCCAATTTGTTTTCACTTATTCTCTGGATCCCCACTCATATTTTTACTGTTTCCTTAAAGAGACTCCCAATTATTACACACAGCAATAATATCCTTAAAAAAAGAATATAACAATTGAAAGCTGATAAAGTTTACTAATTAAACTATATACCCGATGAAAACTATAGAACTGTAAAACTTTAAAACTATATAACTGTTTTTTATTATAAGGAATTCTAGGAAATTTAAAGTGAAGATTCAGTCATCTAACCCTCAGTTGACACCTCTTCAATGAAACGGCAGCCGTTGCTGTTGAATCACCCATCCTTGTCTCAGCACTGATGGTCTTCCCCATCCTGTCTTGGGCTCTGTCGTTATACACCCTCAAAACCTAAAATGGAAAGAGTCAGAAAATGTGTCCCTAACGTTTTCCTCTTGATACAAGCAAACCAACCATATTGGCTAGCAACCTGCTTAGGTAATGGGACTTGTTACCCAATAAGGCAGGTCAGGAACCAACTTATTGATTTTCTAGTTGCAGCGGCATCACTCACCTTGCAACTTACTACTTGCATTCCCAATCAGTTGGTGATGAAACCTGACCGATCCCAATCAGTACACCTGATAAATTATCACTATCAGATTCCCCTATTTCTTTGGTAACTCTGCCCAACAAGAGCTTATGCATTTGTCCAGATCAATCCCTGACAGATTCGACCAGGCGAATATCCTAAATCCCTTGAACATAGTTACTCCAAAATCAGGGTCAACTGATTTTCAATTAGCTCGCATTAAGTATTATCCCCTAGTGATTCCTGTTAATCTAGCAGGCTGGGAATATGGGGAAAAAATCCCAATACATCACCCCTCTCGCCTAGATTTCTGGTAAGAAAAGGACTGGGGTAGAGGAACACTGCTTTGGACATTCTGTCAAATACTTCATATGCTCAATCAGAGTATGTTTGCCAATCCTCAAAGCTGCTCAGGATGACCTTCAGCATGTAGCTTTTTCCTCTTCCTCATTGCTAATGCCTACTCAGTGCGCGGTCCCCACAATCTCTGTTGTGCCAGGCTTTTTGATTTACTCTTGATGATATTAATCCAGGGATCCAGTTTTCCCCCATCAGGGCATATGACCCGCTGTAATATCTGGTTTTTTGGTCCTGCGTCCTCGATCTCCAGATTTTTTCCTCATCTTAGACAAGAAACTCTTGCTGTCAATGTTCGTTTCATGTCAATTAAGAATACTTATTTATGTTCAGCCTTGTTATCTTCTTCTCATAACCTCATGGCGCATATCATTCTTAATTCTTCTCTGGAGAGCTTATCCCATTAATTTTGAGATTAATTTTTCCGAAAGTGGAGCTTCAGGGGTTGTAGAGTGCATATTGTTGACTTCCATATATAAGTCCGACATTCCCCCTCTTGTCCAGCTCATATGTCAAATTCTAAGTTGCATTACCAACAGCTACTCAACAGTTTGTCTGATCAAGATCTTCAGCTCTTCCAGCAGATGAGTCAGGATCCACGTTAGAACCTCTTCTATGGTCCTTCCAGAACTCATACGCCTAGTCTGGCACCAGCGGCTAGTCCTTCTGTGGAGCTACCATAAACGGTGAACAACCTTCAGAAACCAGGCTAACAATCATTTTTAATGACTTGCAGCCAATTCTCCCTCTATCATCAATTCCAGAGTTGGATTTTGAAACTCTCCTGGATTCAGCTCTTTTCACAGATGCACCAAACATCATCGTGGATACTTCTGAAATTATGCCCTTCACTCTTGATCACTCCTTTCTTGCCAGGTCAGACTTGCTTCCTGAGTTCCTCTTCCAACTCGGACAATACTAAAAACCCACTGTCTTGGCTACCAAGCTCACCATTGGCAACAGTATTCATTTTAAACTTCCTATGCAGAATTATGGGCCCAAGTCACCGAGGCTTTATCACTAGTGCTGAATCCCTCTGATCTTGAGAACATCCTAGATCGGGATATTACCACTTATGCTCTTTGCTTTGCCAGTTAAATCCTTTTAAGTTAGTCCACGAAGCTTTCAGCCTCTCCCAGGTTCCATCATTCCTTCAGCTTCAGATTCCAAGAACCCTGTAGTCATCGCTTGCAGGATGCCATTTGCTCCCTGCATAACTATCTTGTTTCCAGCACTTCTCATTGGTATCTTCTGCTGATGGCTTTAATAGGGGGCATGATTCGGCAACCCCCATCTAGCATCCCTTGTTTGCTGCTGGCCCATATGTCTGGTGTTCTAGACAAAGCCTGTTGGAAGGCACTAAAGACTAATCTTCCAGCTCTGGTACCATATCAGGATTACTCAGGGTTATTTGGCAACTGCCTCTTTCTATACTGTTGCTTTCCTCTCTACTCTGGAGCTTAACGATTGGCTTATGACATCTCATTTTCCTTCCCCTAGTCACTTTCTTACAAGGATCTGCATCTGCCAAAGAACTTGGTTTCATGTAGGTTTAGCCCTTGCTAGTGTCTGATCTAACATCAAATTTGACAGGCTATTTAATCCTACACTAATCCATCCTCCCTCCCCCAAGAGGCGACATAGGTGGAATCATCCCTGTATCAAGAATAATCAATAATAATAAAAATTATAAAATATATCGTTTTTTTCTATGTGGTTTATATATTTTTTCCAATATCTTTTATCAATCTTTTATTTTTTTCTTCTTTATTCCATGGGAATTGACCTTGTTTCAGTTCAGCGGTCCATCTTTTTTATTTTTTCCCTCAAACTGGAACCTAGGTATTCCTAAAACTACCGCTTTTCTATGGTTCAGAGGTCCTTTTTTTACACTTAACCATCTAGATTGTTTCAGAGGTCCTTTTTTTGACCTTGACTTAATCATCAGGATGTGACCAACTTAATGGTTCATCAGTAATTTGGAAGATCTTTTTTTTCATTGATTCATCGCTTCAAATACTTGGCATGGACTTAATTTACTACTCTTCCATCCAAGAGATTCTTAATGGAGTAGGCATCAGTTGCCATCTTGGCGATAATATCAAATGAACCCAAAAACAATGCATCCAGCTTGTTTCTTCTCCTGAAACCATGTGTATCGCAATAGGCAACTCTTTCGCCTATTTGATATTCTGCTAAGGCCATTGTTCTTATCATCCATCAATTTTGCTCCTATCCTTTTCTTCAACATAGTATTGAATGCTTTTGATTGCATTTCAATCAGGATATTTGTCAGTCAGTTTAGGTACTGTTCAGCACTCATCCCCAATGTTGGTTCCACCATTGAATATAAAATTGGTGGCAACGCGGCCTTCCTCCATATAGCAACTCAAATGGCATTTTTCCATTTGCCGTATGATGACTGATATTGTAGGTTAATGTCCCCAAACTCAGGTACAGTCCCATGTGGATGTTCTTCCTGCGACTAGCTTCCTCAGCATCGTGGCCAATGTTCCATTCACTTGTTCTACCAGGCTTTTTGTCTCCAGCTGGTAGGGTACAAACACGACTCCTCTGATCCCCATTAGCTCATTCAGTCATGGGATCACATGGGACATTCAGTTTGTACTATTATTGCTAAGCAGGAACTGTGGACATCCATTCAAAATATTGCTTGATCCAGGATGAACTTTGCGGTGCTGGTAGCATCTACCTTCTCCAGGGCCTTCATCTCAACCCATATCATCAGATGGTTGATAGCAACTATTATGTACTTGACTCCCCCTGTGCTCATTGTCAGAGGTCCCATCACGTCAATGGACACTGTATGCCAGGAAAATCCAGGGCGGACCAGTCAGTATCCAATTATATTCATATGTGGCTTGTGCAACTGGCACTCCACACAACAAGCTAGATAATCCGCAACGTCATAGTTGATTGACTCTCAGTAGTAGTACTGGTGAATTTAATTGGTCATTTTTCTCAGGCCTAAATGCCTGAAAACATTATGAGCGGCTTGAATGATAGCTGCTCTTTCCAATGGTTTCAGGAATAGTAACCGCTTCCCATTAATCATCTTGAACTCTTGTCCATCCATGGTCTCAGTGTTTTCCATTGCTTTTTAAAGCGCACCTTGGATTTCTTGGGGCTTGTTCCTGATTTCTCCATCAACCATTTTCTGAAATAACTCATACGCCTGTGGGTATACCATCTGAACCATTGGTAACCATGATAATCCATCCACAATCTGGTGAGAAGCCCCTGCTCGGTGGACAATCTCAAAATCATAAGCCTGTAGCTTAAGTGCCCATTTGGGCAGTCATCCTTCTGGTTCTCTCAAATTATGGAGCCAATGCAACGAGGAGTGGTACATCACTACTTTGAAGTGCGTTCCATGGATGTACACCCAAAACTGCTTATAAGCATAAATGACTGCAAGGCATTCATGATCAGTTACGGTGTAGTTCCTCTCAGTAGATGAGAGTGTACAGCTCACATATGCCACTGGATTTTTGTCCCCAAGTTCATCTACTTGGCTTAATATGGCGCCGATCGCCATCAATGAAGCATTGGTTTGTATAATAAACTCTCAATCAAAATTCAGATATTTCAAAACTGGAGAATTATTAGGTATCAGTGTAACTCATCGAAGGATTACTGAACTTCTTCATTCCATATGAATCCTTTCTTCAGATCCTTTAACAGATGGAATAAAGGCTTAGAGATTTGGGAAAAGTCCCAAATAAATCTTCTAATAGATTGATTCTCTCAGCAATTCATGCCGGTAATCTCATCTCATCATAATCAGCAAATTTTCCCCAGTATCAACTTTGTGGATCAAATCTCTAGCACATCCCAAATCATGGTCGACCTGGGCAAATACTTCCCAATACTTTCTAAACAATTTGAGCGCCTCCTTTTGCTGTCCTTCCTTCAGATCAGCAAGTTGCTTTCAATCAACCAGTATGTTGATACTCTCAGCTACCCCAGCTGATAGTTTTATCTCTTCAAGGGTCCCAAATCATGGAATTTTCTCAGTTTGGCTGTCAGGATTTCTCATCGCTTCCTAGGTAAAAAATCATGAACCATAAAAATTGATATTTTATATAATTTATATATTTTTTGTTTTTTTTGAAATGGGACTCGCAACCTACAAAAAGGATAAAGGTCCTTCTATTCCCTTTCATCCAAACTGGGTCCTAGGTAACTCTAACCTACCAGTTTTCATGATTCTAAATCTTATCCTCTTAAGATTTAACCATCAATTTGGTTCAGTGGTCCCCTTCTGGGACTTGACCAAAATCTCAGGACATAACCTTTTAATGGTTCAAAGGTCCGCTGGGAACATTGCAACTATTTTCTCTTAGGCTCAATACTTCCAATTAGTATTGACATTCACTATACAACCAGCAGCGCTGTCTCTTCATGTATAGGCTACTCTTGCCGACTTTGGAAACACTCTTTAATAAATTAGGCCTTTAATCCTGATTGTTTATTCGTTCAACAGATCCTAATTTTATCTCATATTTTGGCAACCGATGCTTGGATCCTCTTATCTCATCAGCCAACAGTTTCGTCTAATTATTCAGATTGTTTTTCTCTAAAAACGATTCTTGACCTTCATGGCCATCCTTAAAGTCACAGGTTGTTCTGGCCTCGTTAGCTTCATCCACTTTCTCCTGAATTGATGAACTCGTCTCCAGTAACTTCTGAACATTGGTTGAGTGTTATTGAGTCATTTAACTCTCTCTATTATCTTGGATTAATCATTCCCTATTTTAATTTCATCTCTTCATTGGTAAGTCATCCAATCCTCCTGATTGATTGCTTCCTATTTCATCCAATTTCTCATCTAAATACTCACTCCTCAGGACTATTTGAAGCGGACCAATTTCAATCTGAGTTGATCCTGCTATTTCTCAAGACTATTTCCAGAAGACCCAATTTCAACCTGAGTTAGCCCTGCTGTTTCTTGGGACTATTTCAAGTGGACCCAATTTCAACCCAAGTTGGCCCTTCTGTTACTCTTCATCTCAGGTAGATGTCAGGTGGAATAAGTTTCATTGCAGCACTAGATAGTTCCATATCTAGGCTGCAAGTTCTTTTCCCTGGTAATGAGTATCTTCCATTTGCTTCACTTGGAGCTCCACTTCTGAGCTGGGTGAATGCACTTGAAGTGATCCACTTCATGTTTGATCTTCATTAATGTTACTTTCCTTAGTAATTTCTTTCTAGAATTAGAAACATATTCACATGAAATGCTTCTAAGTTCTTCTACTCAACTACACCCCTGTAGTGAGCACCAAATTGTAAAAATTTATTGGTCTGGTTTTTACTATTGGCCAATAACCCCTATAAACTTATTACTTGCACAGGTTTGGTTCTTATGCTTTTCGTCCACGTTGTATAGCTGTTTGGTATAATTGGTATAATAGTATGATGACTATTATCTGTAGTTGAATGGAATTTTTAGGTCTTGGCCCAATTCTGAACCAATATTTCTGCTTGAAATACTTGAGATGTCTCAAAATAGGGATTCAATTCCTCATAATGTCTAACCCAATCTTCTCTGAGATTACCTAATGACAGTTAATCTGGTTTGACACACAGTCGGCAGCAATCCCCGGTTTGTTTTCACTTATTCTCTGGATCCCCATTCATATTTTTACTCTTTTCATTAAAGAGTCTCCCAATTATTGCACACAGCAATAATATCCTTGAGAAAGAATAGGACAATTGAAAGCTGATAAAGTTTACTAATTAAACTATATACCCGATGAAAACTATAGAACTGTAAAACTTTAGAACTATATAACTGTTTTTAATTATAAGTGAATTCTAGGGGAATTTATAGTGGGGACTTGGTCGTCTAATCCTCAGTTGACACCTCTTCGATGAAATGGCAGCTGTTGTTGTTAAATCACCCATCCTTGTCTCAGCAGCGATGGTCATCCCCATCCTGACTAGGATTCTGTCGTTGGACATCCTATAAACCTAAAATGGAAAGAGTCAGAAAATGTGTCCCTAACGTTTTCCTCATGATACAAGCAAACCAACCATATTTGGTTAGAGACCTGTCTAGATAATGGGACTTGTTACCCATCAAGGCAGGTCATGAACCAACTGATCAATTCACTAGTTACAGGCAGTATCACTCACCTCACAACTTACTACTTACATTCCCGTCAGTTGGTGATGAAATCTGACTGATCAAAATCAGTACACCTGATAGTTAGTCACTATCAGATGCCCCTATTTAATCAGTAACTCCGCCTAACGAGATTTTAAGCATTCATCTGGATTGATCCCTGATGGATCTGACCAGGTGAATATCCTAAAATCCCCCATACATAGTTACTTTAAAATTAAGGTCAACCAATTTCCAATTCACCTCGCATTAGGGAATTATCCCCTAGCGATTTCTGGTAATCTAGCAGGCTGGGAATATGGGCAAAAATCCCAACAGGTGCTTTATAACTGGGTAGTAAATTGAGCCCCACAGTCGCTTTTTATCTCCCTTGCGAAGTTAAAACAAATAGAATACATGCTATATAAACATAACAGCGGTTTCCTATGATGTAATGTTGTGTTGTAGATGAAATAGCCAAAACTTTTAAGCGCCAATGACCACCATTATCACATCATATCCTTGGGAAGGAGGGAGCTTTACAATGTTATTGACAGATAATGAGCTAAAGGGACCCTATGCTTGCTGTATGGGGTGCAAGAGGCCTTATCTTCTTGATAAATCTGATTTGGAGCAAGAGCACACTACACAGCGTTGAATCAACAAGGGGATCTCTTTAAAGTATCCTGGTATATTATAGACATTTTTGATCAATTTTCCACATTTGCTAGACCCTGGGTAGCCTACTGTCGGGGGATTGTGGTGCTCTTGAATAATTTGGCTGTGGAGAGCGAATGGAACCCAAATCCTGTCCTGAAAGAAGATCCCCCTATCCTTTAAAGTATAGTGGGTGCAGTTCTGAAATTTGCTAGCCAGGTCATCATATAATTTAATCCCCTCAAGAGAGACTAACTGAGATTCTAGGACCTATACAAAGCGGGGCGCGTTAGAGGGTAAACTGGCAAAAGAAACTCTGGGGGGCCTGCTGTATGATTTGGGAGGTGTAATATGGTTGTAAGGTCTGGAAGATCATCTATGATGGGGTACATGGAAGGGTTTCATCTTGTCATATCAAGCTATACATTAAAAAGACCCTATAATGAACACATACTTGAAATAAAGCTGCATGGTATTTATAAGTTTGAACTTAATGGTGTGAGAACTTCTATTTATTACTATAATAAAAAGTAGACTGGTGGTTTTTCTGCACCATGATAACATGCTATACCCCTGCAGGAGGCAACGCAATGAGTCAATGCATAGGACACAGCTGCTAATTTTCTATATAGCTCAACCATGCTTGAAGGATGAGAAATTCCTGGAAAAATTATGCCTCAGTTTGTTCCACCCCATCGTTTACTTAAAGAAGCAATGCTTCCATTGCAATGAAAGATGCAGTGGAAGCCAAATGGAAGGGCATTGATGTATCTGCATTCCTGAGTAATGACGTCAAAAGAATAATCTCATGAATGGCATCAAATGTCAGTTACCATTCATCAGTCCATTTAAAGTGGACTTTACCATCTAGAGGATGGAGAGAGTCCACCAATTAAAACAGGGCGGATGATAACTTTTTAGGAAGATCACTGTTCTGAGGAAGCTCTTAGACTGCTTCTGGGTAGTGGAGGTGAGCCAATCTTAGATGGCTTCCAGCATACAGGTCGGAATTGCATAGCCCTATTTAAGAACCAGGTTCCCTAGTAAGGTCACCTCCTCACAAAAGAATTCATATCTGAAGGTTTCACTAAGAGTTCAGCCTTATGGAGGGCTGCCATTAATGACTCCAGGTTTTCCATGTTGAATTTGGGTAGATGAGTGAATCAGTATGTGATTGACATATGCAACAGCGCATGAGAAGCTGAGATCGCCGAAGAACATCATAAATGAGGCTTTGATTTGACACTGGGGCATTTTTGTTTCAGGAGGTATTACCATAGACTGGAAGATACCCCTTCTGGTGTGAATGGCGGTAAGCCACTCATGACCTTCCATGATCCTTACTTTGTTGAAAGCATTCAACAATTCCAGCTTTAAAACACACGTGACTTTGCAATTGCGTGGGCTATGGATTTGCTTCAGTGGTAGGGGTAAGAATGTAAAACATATACATTAACACATGCCCATAATAATCGTAGGTCCATAGGGGACCATTTGCCTTTAAAAACAACTGGCAAAGTGATAGGGAAAGAGTTCTTAATAGTCCAGCTTTTCTCTAACTTATTGTCTTGCCAAATCCCTAGAGCTCTTTCCTCTTCTTCTTTATGTGGATATAATGGGCTTTAAATCTTGATTAACTGAATTTTCAATTGAAAAGTCAGGTCATGCTCATAATGGGAAAAAGAGCTTAGGAGCCTAATCTATATAAAAAAATTCCAAAAAGGCTTTAAAATGGTGCAAATCAATTTATGGTTGGTGTGGAGAGGAAAAGATGGCAAAATTAATCTTAGGAAAATCTCAGGTGGAAGAGTGTTAGTAGAGGAAATTACTTTTTAAAACTCATTGGAGAAGTGTCATAATTGGTTTGACCAAGCATCTGGTTTATTATTTTTATATAATTTATTATTTTATCTAATAAAAAGATAGAAAATTCTAACAGTTCTTAGTGATTATATTGCCCCACGGCTCAAGGTTTTATATGATGTTGGTCAATTGTTAATTTACTAGTAATCAAGTCTCTAATCCCCTCAGGTGCATTCCTTGTACCCTTGTATTAAAATTTAGGTTTGGTCTACTCTTCTAGTGAGTACCAAATGTTACAATCCTGAGTTCTTCACCAATTGTAGCTCCCAAAAGTTAACTGCACAAGATTGATACATTCATAATTCATGTTGTTTGATAGTAGTTAATATTTGATTATAAATAGTAGGACAACTATTATATGTAGATGAATAGATAAACCTGTTATAGTCCAGCGCTAGACCTGTGAAAATCCATAATATACTGTTGATGTCAACCTAGGGACTTCTTCCCTGATCCGCCTAACTTGATAAGCTCTCAGACTTAGAGGTTTATGGCCTTTTTTATCAAGCTGAGTCTACAGAGATTCCCATCTTTCAGCTTCATTTCTAAGTATCCTTGATCCTTACTCTTTATACAACAAAAGAGTACTAATTATTGTATACAACAACAATACTTTACTGTAGATGAATAGAACCTAACTCTAATATTGAGCTTTTCTATCTCTTGGAGTCTTTTTTTAATTATGTGAATTGTTAGGGAATTTAATGGGGGAATTTGGTGACAAACCCTCAGTTGGCGCCTCAACCATGAAAGATCAGCCATTTCCATTGAACTTCCCTCTGATTTCTCACTGACGATGGTCTACTCCATCTGGCTAGGATTCCTCCTTCAGACATCCTCAAGACCTAAAACGAAAGAGCCATAAAACGTGCCTCTAACATTTCTCACTCAATCACAGTGAACCAACCATATCCGGCTAACAACCTGCTTAGGCAATTGGACTCTTTACCCAAAATAGAAGGTCACAAAAAACTGATCAACTTGCTAGTTTCAGGTGACATCACTTGCCTCACAACTGCTATTAAAATTCCCAATTGGTTGGTGATAAAAACTGACCAATCCCAATTGGTACACCTGATAGTTTGTCATGATTCTTATTTGACTGGATGATAAGCCCTAGGTCATTATGGCAGAACGGATAGAATCCGTCAATTTTGATATGAGTTATGGTAACTCAAGCGCCTCAAAATGAGGCGATATTGAGTTGTTAGGGAAATTGACTCAAATTAGGTGATCAGGAAGATAACGAATGAAGTTTTGGTGGAACCAATGAGAACTGTCGAAGTGAATTAATAAGCCATGAAAGCAGTATCATCCAAAGTTGCTACAATAGAAGGGAGACAAGACAATCCAGAAAGGGAGGTTGTTAATAGTTTAGAGTGGGTGAAACAACAAGGATCAGCTGTTTTTATTATAATAAATAAAGAAGTATAGTGGGGGCAAATGCTCCATATTAATAAAAGTTTGTTTCTGTAGTTTCAAGGACACAATCTCATATCGTTGGTCCTATTGCTCAGTGGGTCAAACCCTGCACAATATTGATTATGGCGTATCTCAACAAAAATGCCATTTTTATAACAGTGGTGCTCACTAAAGGGACCCATTGATCAATCACATAGACTTATAAGCGTTCCTTAGTCGCTAGTCATGTCATATCCAGCTTGCTTTTCTAAGGAATCATCTCAACACACTGCAACTGTTGAATATGCAGAACTCAAGCTTGCCCTAGACGCTGTGCTTTAATGGACAAAGGAGTTTCTGAAAGAATGTTCTATTGACAAGCTGACTTCATTTGACCGCAATGGAAACATCCATGGATTCTTTAAACGATTTGAGTTTGCAGTAGAAGGAGCTTCAGATCGGCATAAAGCCAAATTACTAATGTCCACTTTGGATTTTGGAAGCACCGACCAAGTTACTTGTTATCTTACCAACAGTTCTGTTACCTATCAAAAAGTGAAGGATAGTGTGCTGTGGTTGTTTGGAGGAACTTCAAAAATGGTGCAACAGAAGGCTGAGTTTTTAACCATTGGGTTTCAACATAACGAGACCCTCACTGCGTTTGCTGATCAATTCTCAGTAGAAGTCCATATGTCAAATGGGGCGGGAGTTTTAACTGAATATGACATAAGCATAGCGTTGACCTCTTCTGTGGAACCATACCAAGAGCTTTTTAATGCTTTGGCTCCATATTTAGAGGTTAAATACCTTTGCTTAAAATTGTTCAAGTTCTACGCCGGTTATCTGCTACCTTCCCTCCACCCAGATATAGAGTGGAACCTTATCGCCTCCACTGCTAGCCTTTTTTTATTTTGAAGAATTATTATCCCTGTTCAGCGCCCAGTTGTCATTCCCTGGCCTTATTATCATCACAAGTCTCATTTTCAACCAAGTTGCCAAGAGCAGTTCACCTACAGGGATGGGCCTGGTTACACTGTTCTAATACTAGTTCACCTTTTTGGGTGGCCCATTTTACAACACTCAAGGACGCAGGTCTTGTAGAGTTAATTGCTTTTTGTGCGGTTGCCCTGGGCACCTGGCTAGCAGTTGTCATAATCATCGGGTTCAGTACCTACCATGGGAGCAGTATAATCAGGGAAAGTCAGAGCGGAGTAGAGATGGGACTCTCTACCTCTGCTATTCTGACTCAAAACATTCCATTTGAACCTATTACTGCACAGCTAGCGGATGTTTCCTGGTATGATGACGCTTTTCTATACCTGCAGCCAGTTGGAGGGGTAAATGTGCTGACACAAATGCAATTAATGGACATGGAAGAAGCAGGCTCCCAGGAGCACCCAAAACTGTATGCTTGCCAATTGTTTGATTACCTTCCTACTGATGAACCAGATCCATCAGCTGATGCGCTCCTCTTAAAAGGGGTAAACGCAGCCCTCCCTGTGGACGCTATTGTTAAAGCATACCCTAATGTGGAGAAGGGTATTATGAGCTTCATTGGAGAAAGAGATCGTTAAATGTCCATGTTTTAAAACAATCAGATGCATCTTTTTCTGAGTGTACTTACTGTGACACAGTTGTAGCAAAAACCCGAGCTTGCACAATAATCAATATGGGTGCCCCAATCAACATAGTGTCCTAAAAGTTGGTAGTGAGCATACAGTGCACTACCTTTGCAGTTTGAGTCAATTATCATTTAGCCCCAGCTATAGTGTTACCAAACAATAATTATGACCTGTTAATCAGTACTGCTTTTAGCATCACTTTGGAGCTGTTGTTGATATGACAGCAGAGACATTTGAAATTCTAAGGCAGCGGATCCCAATCTACTTCACTTCCAGCGGAATGCCAAAGGATCCTGTACACATGAGTCACATTAATCTTATATGATGATGGGGTGGTTTCAGTTTGCTATCATTGATTAAAAAGCAAGACCTGGGCCATTCTTCACAAAATTTATGAGTATCAGGGCTACCGCTTAGAGCCGCTCGCCCTATATTTATACCCTCTGGACACCAAGAAATCATAAGCAATGAGTTAGAGGTGGAAGTGCATGCTGGGCTATATTGGGAGGTCATTGGGCCCTATAAACAATCATGGCTCGAGCCCTCATGTGGCCCCTGGCATTATACTCCTGGGGCATGGGGAGATCAAGGTCTTAGTAGCAAAACTTCAGGATAACCCCAATGCAAATCTGCCAACACCAAGTAGTTGCATTCCTCCATTTCATCCCAGTTGAGGAGGTCCTCAGGATTCATGAGTTTGGTTCAATGGATGAATTTGGTCTTCCCATCGAAACATAGCCTAAAGTAATGGCAGTTGTACCACGTGAAAATTTAATGAGGTTAACAGAAGATCAGAAGGAATGAATGGAAGCCTTATTTCAAAAATACAAAGAGATTTTTGCTGTCAATGATCATGATTTGGGTGCACCCAACGAGTGATCCATTGAGTGGACAGTGGGGGATCATCCCCCATCAGATCTCAGCCAATCCGCAAATCTAGAGTAGTGGAAGAAGTTGTCACAGCAGAAATAAATAAACTATTGGAGCAAGGAATGCTTGAATCATTGAAGGGCCCATGGACTTCCACTGTCCTAATTGTCAAAAAGAAGGATGGTACTAACCTGGTAGTAATATACTACTACAAGCTCAACAGCATTACAAAAAGGAACTCATACCCGTTGCCACGAATTGATGATGCGTTGGACCAGTTGGAGGAGCAAATTACTTCTCCACAATGGATTTAATATCTGGCTAATGGCAGATTGAGTTACCTACGGCGGAACAAGAAAAATGCGCCATTATCATGTCAAAATGGCTTTTTGCAACCGACACATATGCCCCAAGGGCTGTTTAATGCCCCAGATACTTTCCAACGGGCAATGGATACTATCCTTGGCAACTTGAAGCTGTCATTCGTTCTTGTATACCTTGATGACATTAACGTTTTCTCCTGCATGTTTTCTGAGCACCTTAGCCATTTGGAAGAGGTATTCCGCTGGTTGGCTGAGGCCAATATCAAAATCAAGCCCCAGAAATGCCACTTTTTCAAGGATCAGCTAGAGTACCTCGGGTTTGTAGTTGATGCAACCGGGCTGAGGCCCCAGACAGCTAATGTGGAGGCCATTTGGAAGATGACTACACCAAGCAGTAAACAAAATATACAAGTCGTTTTAGGGATGGATGGCTACTATCGCCGCTTCATACCTAACTTTAGTTGTATTGGAGGTCCGCTGTTTGAGTTATTAAAAAAGGATGCCACATCTGAATGGACGGAATACTTTCTACGCTCTTTTGATACTCTTTGAACAGCGTTGATCGAGGCGCCAGTGCTATGTTACCAAAATTTTGAAAAGGAATTTATTGTACAGATGGATGCATCTCTTTCCGCTCTGGGAGCAGTTCTGTCTTAAAAAGATGATGAGGGGGAGGAGCACCCAGTGGCATATTGCAGTCAAAGTCTGAATAGCTATGAACAAAATTATATATGGTGACCAAGCGGGATTGCTTAGCAGTGATTTATGCTTGCAAGTAATTCTAAGTATATTTGCATGGTGTAGAATTTAAAGTTGTATCAGATCACGCCTCATTACGCTGCCTGCAGAACCTTAAGGAGCCTGAGGGCCGGATAGCACAATGGGCCCTTAAACTACAGGCTTACAACTTATAGATCCTTCACCAACCAGGAGAAAAACACCAGAATTCTGATTGCTTGTTGAGGCTACCAACTATTGCAGTTATGGCGGATCTGAGCGATATTATGTATGACAAGATGCTCAGTGGAAAGTACAAAGATGAGCCACCCCAAATTATCAAGGCGTTGAATGAAATGTGAGCCAATACTTTCCAGCGGAATGGTGAGTTGTACAAGCATATTGGTGATTCCACGGTGAATTTTCCACGACCCTCAGCACGGCCTAACATTATCATGAGCGCACATGGGGCAGTTGGCATGGTGGTGTGCATAAGACATTGGAATTATTATGACCTTGGTATTACTGGGAAAGCATGAGCTTCGATGTGCTTGATACTATCTCCTCCTGTCACCAGTGCCAAGTGGAAAAGCCATTTCACCAGAAGACCTCATATCAGTTAGTAAAGCTGCACTTCGCTTAGCATACAGTTTCCCTTGTTGTCGTCAGACCTCTGCCAATGGGAGCTAACCAGTCCAAGTATATCTCGGTGGCAATTGACCACATGACCAGGTGGGTTGAGGCACAGGCCATTCAGGATTTGGGCGCAGTTACTGTGGCTAAGTTTGTAATGGAATATATATTCAACATCATGGCTGCCAGCAGTTTATCCTTACTGACAACGGCACTAATTTTACCTCTAACATACTTCCCAAACTCAACGAAATGATGGCCATCCGCAGGGTTTAACAACTGCATATCACCCTGAGTCCAATGGAATGGTTGAACGGGTTAACGGGACCCTGGTGAACATTCTCCAGTAGTTGGTTACTGATAGGCCCTCCAATTGGAGTAACCTCCTTTCTACAGTGGTGTTCACCTACAACATTAGTTACTATTTCTTCCACAGAAAAAAGCCCATTCCAATTGCTTTATGGATGGCACCCTGCTCTGCCCGCACTTCTGTATTCCTGTGTAGAGGACACTGGCAGAATGGATCCATAATGCTATTTGACTGTCCTAAGAAATATGCTGATTAAATTAGAAACTGAAGCGTACTTTTTGAGCTTAGCCAAGAATATCAAAAGCCAGGCTGCCAATCAGATGTGGCGAAGTGGCCTATCACAGTTTTTAGATAGAGACATGGTCCTATTCCATGATCAACATGGGTTTGGACAGAAACATAAGCTGGCCAGTATTTGGATTAGGCCATTAAAAGTTATTGAGAAGACAGGTATAGATGCAAATACTATCAAGGACCCTGTTAGCGGTAAGATCATCAGCAAAGTGCATGTGAAGTTCCTCTGGGCATATAAGCAATAGGAGCCTCATCGTCCAATCAAGGAGGGGGCAATGTCGCAATTCCAATATGACTGGACAATAAGCCAGAAGTCATTATGGCTGAATGGATGAAATCTGCCAAGTTTGATATGAATTTATGGTAGTTTGAGCTCCTCAAAATAAGGCGATGTTGGGTTTTAGGGAAAACGCCTCAAATTAGGTGTTCAGGAAAATAACGAATGAAGTTTTGGTGAAACCAATGAAATATGGCGAAGTGAATTACTAAGCAATGAAAGCAGTATCTTCCAAAGTTGCTACGATAGAAGAGAGATGAGATGATCAAGAAAGGGAGGTTGTTAATAGTTTAGAGCGGGCGAAACAGCAAGAATCTGCTGTGTTTATTATAATAAATAAAGAAGTATAGCGGGGGCAAGTGCTCCATATTAATAAAGTTTGTTTCTGTTGTTTCAAGGGCAACAATCTCATATCGTTGGTCCTATTGCTCAGTAGGTCAAACCCTACACAATATTGATTATGGCGTATTACAACAAAAACGCCAATTTATACCATAGTTAATCAATTAACAAAAATCAGATGCCCCATTTCATAAGCAACTATGCACAACGAGATCTCAAGCATTCATCCAGTTCAATCTTCAAGGGATTAATCTTGGCGAATTACCTAAAAATTTTCAAATCATTATTAACCTGAAATCTGTTTCAACTAATATCCAATTAAGTCGCCAGCGGGAATTATCCCCTAGCAATCCACAGGTAACCTAGGATGCTGGAAAGGTGGGCAAAAATCTTAACACATCCCCACTCTTGCTTAGATTTCCAGCGAGAATAGGATCAGGACAGGAGAGTGCCACCTCAGACCAGGTCGAATATTTCTTAATTTCTAGTGGATCACAGCTTATCTGCACTCAATGCTTCTCAGAACATCCTTCAGCATGCAGTTCACTTCCTTTTCCATATTGCTACTGCCTCCTCAGAGCATGGTCCTCATGACCCACTGTTCTGATGGAATAATTGATTTACTTGTGATTATTCTAGTCCCACAAAACAAGTTTTCTCCCTAGTCAGAGCATATGACCCGTTTTCATATTCAGGATCTTGGTCTGGCGTCCTTGATTTCCTGATCTCCCTCCTCATCCTTGACAGGAGATCACCACCATTAATGTCTGGCTCACATCAAAATTAAGAATGAGCAATAATATTTGCTCTTGTTATTTTCTCTTAATAATTTTTTTTACTTGTACCATTCTTACATTTTTCTGAAGATCTTATCAAATTAATTTTGAGATTAATTTCTCAAAAATTAGAGCTTGAAATATCCCAAAGTGAATAATGTTGACTAATATGAAATACTTACATACCCCCTCTCATCCAGCTTGTATGTCAAGTTTAACACTTGGTATCAGCAATATCTTAGTATTTTTGACAAAGATGCCAAGATCTTCCAATTGATGAGTCTTTCTGCTGAAGAACTCTCTTCTATGGTCCCCCCTAGGAACCATACTCCAAGTCAAGCACCTGTAGGTAGTCCTTCCGCTGAACTACTGGAAATGGTTCTTGACCCCAATGAAACCAGAGTAGTGACTGTCTCAAACGACTCATTGCCAATTCTTCCTCTGTCATCAAATCACTAATTAGACTTCAATACTCACCTGGATTTGGCTCCTTTTGCTGATACTCCTACTATTATTGTCAAGTCTCCTGAAGCAATGACATCCAATATTGATCAATTGTTTCATGCCAGATACAACTTGCTTCCAGAGTTCCTTTTTTGACTTGGCCATTTTTATAAACCAGCTGCTCTTTCAACTGAACTGGCCATCAGAAAACGCAAACATTTTGAGCTCCCCTATGCAGAATTGTGGACCCAAGTAAAAGAGCTCTTTCCATAGCTCTGAACCTCTCCGATCTTACAAATATCCTAAATTGAGATGTTGCAGCCTATGCACCTCATTTCACAGGCCAAGTTCTTATAAATTGGGTCACAAAGCTTCCAGCCTCCCCCAAATTCCAGCATTTATTCTGTTTTCAAATCCAATAAGCTCAGTCATTGTCTTCAGAATGCCATCCACTCCTTGCATTACTATCTTATATCTGGCACTTCCCATTGGTACCTCCCTTATAGCTCTGATATGGGGTATGATTCAGCAACCCTCTCCTAGCATCCCTTGCTTGATGCTGGCTCATATGTCCAACATTCTTGACAAAGCTCATTGCCAAGCGCTAAAGACCAATCTTCCAGCTTGTGCCATACTGGGATTACTCAGGTTTAATCACCAAATGCCTCTTCTTGTTCTGTTGCTTCACTCCCCAATCCAGGGTATCACGATTGGCAGGTATTGACATCTCAATTTCTCTTCCCTCGTTGCATTCTCTCAGGGATCAGCCTCTGCTCAATGAACTTGTCTTCGAGTAGGTCTAGCCCTTGCTAGCATCCAATCTTAAATAGATTTTGACAATTTATCCACCCCTACTGTTATACATCCTCCCTCCCCAAGAGGCGAAATAAGTGGAATCATCCCCAAGTCGAGGATAACAAATAAAAGATTAAAATATGAGACTTTTTTATATGTATGCTTTTTTATAAATCTTTTTTATTCTTTTTTATATGTGACATGACCTTCATCAGTTCAGTAGTCCATCTTTTTTATTATTCCCTTTAAACTGGTTCCTAGGTATACTCTGACCTACCAGTTTTCATGGTTCAGATGTCTTTTTCCAAGACTTAACCATTTATTTTGTTTTGGTGGTCCCTTTTAGGACTAAACTAAGAAATGTCAGGAAATAACCATCTCAATGGTTCAGCAGTCCTTCAAGAACACTCTTATTATTATTTTCTTAGATCCACCGCTTTAGAAACTTACCATGGACTAGATTCACAATCCTTCCATCCAAGTGGTTTTTAATAAATATTCATCCATCACCATTTTAACAATTATCTTAAACAGACCTGAGCATAGTGCATCTAGCTTGTTTCTTCTTCTGAAACCATGCATATCATATTAGGCTTCTTTATCACCTACATAGTATTCAGATCATTCCAATCAGTTCTTTTACATCCTTTGTTTTGGCCTTGATTTTTTTATTTAACTGAGGTAAGCTGACCAGGTATAGACATTACTGAATTAAAACTAAAAATCCTAATAAAAATTAATGATTCAAATGAAACACCCAAAATGGATGGATCAATTGAATCATACCTAACAAATATCCAACCAGGTGGGCAGCGAATACTGCTTCCTTCCATGGTGGATGAAAAGGGGGATTGGGGGGCTCGTCTTTGGCTGCATCCATCTCATTCCAGAGTAGGGTGCGTGTTAAGGCATATAGTAAGGGTGTGGGGGCATCAGCGGTATGGGGCTCAATAACCTTGATGACTGGAACTTCTAAATAGTTGCCAGCCATCATTATACCAACGATGTATTTGCCCAAAGCGTCTTCAGCTTTGAGGTGGGCGTCTGGGAATCTAACAAACTTGACAATGTTGGTTCAGGTTATTTTTGCTTTTGGATTCCGTGCTACTCTTACCAGGTCTGGATGGCTTCAGTGACGTTTTTGTGTAAAGTTTTCATGTTGATCTTACTTTGTGCAGTAAGATTTTTGGGGATGATGGGAGGTGGAATTCCTCCTGCAAGCGCAGCCACAGATTTGGTGGCAGCTTTGCAAAGCGGATGGAAATCTGGTGTGGCGGCTGCTTCTATTGCAAGCTGGTGGTCGCTGTAGAATGGTTTGGCATTAGGTTGTGGGATATATTTCTAAGGCGGGAATTTTGCATCCCATTCTGCATTACAGAGCCTCTCAACTTGCAGCGTCAGTTCTACAATGATGTTACCTGATTTGTCGATTTCATCCATTAAATCCCATGGATTTTGGTTGAATTGGATTGGGGAATCTGCGCACAGTTGAGGTTTGTTCAGTTTTTTGTGGACGCATGTGATCAAACTGGGATCTAATCTGATTTTTGGTTGGATGAATTATTTATGGCATTGGGTCAAGGTGGGTGCTGATTGGTGGCTGTAGGTGCATTTGCAGCTTCAGGCATTGGAGGAGGGGAAGGTAGGATCGTACCCCATGTCAGAGTTGGCGCGGGGTGGGTGGCAGATTGGTGGGCATCAGGCAAACCTTCAGCGTCTGTGGGAGTTTCTGTGTACAGGCATTTACATTTTGAGTGATCTAACTTGAAACAGGATGGACAAATTGTCCATCTGCCCTCAACGCGGGCCCATAACGGATGGTCGGGGGCAGATGGGATGGTGGTACAAGGGGGAATTGCCAAAGAAATTTTCATAAATTCAGGGCTTATCATGGCATATTCCAGAGGCACAGTGAGGCGTGTGGCCCCATTTGGGACAAAAAATTGTAAGATGGGGTTGGCGCCGTAGGCTGCCAAACCTTCCATCAGCTCCTGGTGGAGCACTTCAGGGGGAGGTGGGTGGGCAAACCAGTGAACTGGACCACCAAGGTGGTGTCTGTTGGGAGCTGGGTCTGAGTTGTGAGAAGGGGAATATTATTAAATACTAGCAGCAATATTGCCGCAGTGGCTGCATCAGCTTCACAGTGGAAGCCAAGATCAAAGTACCCCATAGGGGCGGAAGTCAATAAAACAGGCTGGTGTCATCACCGCCTGAGCCATTTTGATAATGGCTTGCTCATTGTAGGGGAAGAATTTTTTCATATGTAACCCTAAGGCTGAAACACATGTTGCTCCGGGGGAGCACCAGGGGGCAGTGGGGCACCGCTTGGGTTTGTGCAAGATGAGCATCAAGATCCTTGGGAGGAACAAATCACCTCAAGGGTTTGGAATGACTAGGCGAGCCAGTACAAGCGCTTTTTCTTATCAGACAGAAAATGGAGGAGGGAGTTTTGCCGCTGCCACATGCTGGGACAGTCGATGGGGGATCCAACAACATCGGAGAAATACTTTGGTGTACAACTAAGTGTTTGTTTTTAATTAACCAAATAAATTGCTTAAAAGTTATGCCGAGTGGAGAGAGGGCCTTGATTTTTTTTTCTTCAAGGCTATATTGATTGCTTGCAATTTCATCTTGATCAAGATATTTGAAAGTTGGAGTAGGTAATGCTTGTCACTCATCCCCAATGTTGGTTCAACCACCAAATATCAAATTGGCAGTAATGCAGCCTTCCTTCCATACAATAATTCATGCGTTTTCCCATCTCTGTATGGTTACTGATGTTATACACAAACTTCAACAAACTGAAGTATGTTCACATGCGGAAGACCTCCTAGCGACCAGCTCATAGTCATGGCCAGCATTTCATTGAGTCGTTTTACCAGTCCATTTTTCTCCAGCTGGTTAAATATTGACATGACTCCTTAGATCCCCATTATTTCATCTAACCTTAGGATCACTTGGGATGTGGAATTCATCCCACTGTCGCTTAACAAGACTTTCAGGCATACATGGTGATATAAAACTTGATCCAGGATAAACCTTGCAGTGCTTGTAGCGTCCACTTTCTCCAGAGCCTTTGTATTGACCCATCTAGTCAGATTGTCAATCACAACTATTATATATTTGACTCCACCTGTGCTCATAATCAGTGGTCCCACCACATCAATGGACACTGTATGCTAGGCAAATCCAGGGTGGGCCAGTCAAAAACCAGTTTTTTCCTTGCAGGGTTTGTGCAACTGGTACTCCACACAGCAATCCAGATAATCAGCCACATCGTAGATGATAGACTTCCAGTAATAGTATTAACAAATGTGGTTAGTCATCTCCTCAGGCCTCCATGTGCAACAAAATCATGCGCAGCTTGAACAATTACCACTCATTATGACAGTATTGGGGATAATAGTCATTTTCCATCAATAATCTTAAACACTTGTCCTTCCTTGGTCTCAGTGTTTTCCATCACTTTCCAAAGTGCACATTGGATCTCTCGGGGCTTGTTTTCAATTTCTCCATTGACCATTTTTTGGAACAACTCATCAGCTTGTTGGTATACCACTTGGATAATTTGTAACCTTGATAAGCCATCTGCATTCTGATGGGAAGCTCCTGCTTGGTGAACTACATCATAGTAATAAGCCTAAGCTTCAATGCCATCAGGCCAGACGTCCTTCTTGTTCTCTTAGATTATGCACGCAATGCAGAAAAGTGTGTTCCATCACCTTAAGTTGCATTTCGTAAATATAAACCAAAAATGATTACAGGCTTAAAACACCACAAGGCATTTATGCTCTATCACAGTGTAGTTCCGTTCTGCTGCTGACAATGTCTGGCTCACATAAGCTACCTAAATGCTCTTCCCTGAGCTCATCTACTTGACATAGGATGGCTTTAATTGCCATTAACAAATCAACGGTCTGTACTATAAATTTCGATTGAAATTTAGATATTTCAATATTGGAGAATCTATCAGATATCAGAGTAACACATCAAAAGAACTCTGGGCCTTTTCATTCCAAATAAATCCTTTCTTTGGATCCTTCAACAAATGAAAGAGGGGCTCAATGATTCACACGAAATCCTGTACAAACCTTTGGTAGTATCTGACTATTTCAAGGAACACCTTGATATCTCAAACACTTCTCTGGATGGCCATCCGATCTATGGCCTCAATATTCTGGGCTTGCGGCTGCAGTCCTTAGAGTTTGTACCAAACCCCAGATATTTCAACTCTTTCTTAAGGAAGTAGCACTTCCTTGGCTTAGTCTTCTGGTTAGCCACAGACAGTCTCTTGAACACTTTTTCCAAGTGGCGTAAAGGTCAGTAAAGGTCCTACTGAACACATTTGTATCGTCCAAGTACATCAGGACGTGTGACAACTTTAATTCATATATATGGCGTCCATAGCCCTCTGGAACGTCGCAGGCGAGTTACATAGCCTTGGGGAATCCTCATTGGTTGAATCAGCCCCTTCGTGGTGATAATTGTGCATTTCTCCTGATCTTAAATTGGCAAATCGATTTACCAATATCTAGATATTAGATCCATTGTGGAGAAATACTTTGCTCCATCAAATTAGTCTAATGCATTTTCAATTCGTGATAGTGGATACTAATTCTTCTTCATTATGTTTTCAGCTTCTGATAAGTGATTACCACCTGATTAGAGCCATGCTTCTTCTTCAAGTTCGGTAATGGGCTTGTTCAGGGACTTGACGATGGAACTAGAAGCCTGTGCTTCACTAGTTTGCTGATCTCTCCTTCCACTACCACCTCAGTGGCCTTTAAATGTCAAATTGGTCTCATTCTAATCGGCAAATTTTACCTGGTGTTGACTTAATGGATGAAATTCCTTGCACATACCAAATTATAATCATCCTGGGCGCAGATTTCCTGATACTTGTCGAATAATTTGAGCACCTTCTCCTTCTGTCTTGCCATCATATTAACGAGTTGCTCTCAATTGACCAACAGATTGATACTCTCAGTCACCCTTTCCAGTAATCCCACCTCATTGAGGGTAACAAAATCATGGAATTTCATCAGTTCCATCATCAGGATCATATGGACTAATGTGATCTGATTTTTCTCAATATTCATTTTTTTCCGCTCAAATTCTCCAGGAGAGCTCAAATTTCTCGATGGGCCAGCATAGTTATTCCAGGAGCCACCCATGGCTCTACTCTGGATTTCTTCCGGGGGCTACTGCCTCTCCATACAACAGCTCAGGTATCTCCAACGTTAATCCTGTGGTGATTATGATCTACAATCCTGGAAGTATGTTCATCAAATTTTTCATTCGTAGCAGGATTTTCTGATTTTCCAGGATTTCCATCAACATATCTCTTCATTTTCACCCAACCAATTGGTAGCAAATTGGGATAATGCCATCACTGTAGATTAAATTGATTAAATCTTTTCTCCTGGTCAGTGGAGTTTCCCCATGTCTCTGTTAAACTAAAGGTAGTTTCTGAACCAATATGGTCAACATATTAGTTTGAAGTTACATTTACCTCTTTAATTTCTTATAAACATGGTCCCAATAAGTATATTATAGCTTTAATTGCAGAAACTATTGCTAAGGCGGATACCATTAGAAATATAAATCAGAGTGGTAGTGCGCTGTATTCTTCACAGGAGATGGTTGTTTTTGTCCTAGCAATCCCATATTCTTTCTAATGCTCTAAATCAGGCGGGATTCTCGTCTTCTTTAACAGTTTGGTTGTGACAATATTAATAGGTGCTCTACTGTCATTTATCTCCTGTACCTGTACTCAATTGACCAGTATATCAATATCTGTACACTCATAGTAGTTCAAAATCATATTTACTGAGTGTATAGTAGCGTTATTCGCCAAATTATGAGTGTGAATAATATGTGCCATTAGATCAGGAAATGTTTCCTTAATTGCTCTACGGGGGTATACAGGTTTGCCTCATCTAATATGACCTTGGACAGACCTTCTGTATTCTCTGTGGATCAAATCTTAACTTCTAGTTGTCACGCATATGGGCAAGCAACCTCCTTAACTATTTTGGGGTCGATCCCCTTTGCTCTGGATCTGGTTACCACATTTATAATTAAATTATCCACTTGATAAAGTTGGTCTGGTGCATCATCATAGATGAACATATCATAAATGTAAATTTCTTTATTTAAGATATCATGGGAATGGGGTTTTCCGCAGCTCTATATTTTTCCTCATCTAGGCCGCAGGCCCTTTTCCTGACTCATGTGCAGGTTGGCCTTTTTTGCTGAGACCACATTGATCTTCTCCTTTGTCTTCTTGCTATAGCTTTGAGCAGTGAAGGGACCCTTCCCTCCACACTGATGATAGCGTTTGTCTTTCTTGTCTGTCTGCTTGAACTACTTGGGCTTGTTTCCCAGAACAATTCAGATATTGAACTCCTTAATGCTCTCAGTCATCTTTGTAAAATTCGAATTTTGAACTAGCTTGGTTTAAAGCTTCGATTAGGGGCTTTGGACGTCGCTCCTAGTATCTTCAAATGGTCCACTATTTGTGAGGTGGTAATTTTGGTCACCAATGCAGAAGACACTATTTGATGTAAATCGTGATAGGGACATTGCGCCGCTTGTAGTGTGATCAGTTCAAAAAATTGTCCAATAATTTTGCTCTTACAAAATATATGATTCTTGATAAAATTGGTCAGCAAAATTTGCTAAGGCCTTGTCCTTCTGGAATTGAATCCCCATAAATTCCTATTTGTGTTTTGACTTATGTGTGAGGGCTCCAAACTCCTTCATTATGGCAGCTTTGGCCTCTTAGTAAGACCAGCTTTCACCCTCTAGATGAGGTAACACCAAGTTTTGACAGTCTGTTTCCAAAAAGTTCATCACAGGCAAAGTTCTTTGGCAATCATCATACCTGAAAATAGTCATCTCAAACAATTGAATTAATGCAGGAATGTTTTCCTGATGAAATGTGGGTAATTTCGGCGTAGCTCTAAATTCCTCCAAAGTTCTCTACCCACTACTCTCAGCTCAGCTACCCAACTGACTTGAGGTTTGATTTTTGAGGTCTTCTCCAAAATGGCTGCAATTGGTGTCAGCATATTTTTGAGAATCGTCAACTTCCTAAATGGAGTTCTTGGGGTCCTTTATTCAGCGTCAGTCACTGAATAGGGTTCACATTTGCATCTATGAGTCTTCAATTCTTCGATTTGCTTCACTAGATGCTCTAAGTCTGAGATAAGGTAACTCAATCAAACATGATCCTCTTTTAATTCAGTTTCTTAAAGAAAACTTCTTAAATTAGATCTCCTTCTTTTTTCTTTAATGACATTGCTTTCCCTAGTAATTCATTGCTGAATTTTGAGACATCTTTGACTCCTTCCTCCATCTTAGTAGCTCTCTCCTCCAAGGCACAAATTCTCTATGATTGGCAGAAGTAAGGAGCTCTTTTTGGTTGCCAATTCCGTCCTAAGTTTTCTTAAATCGCCCTTGCATGACATCTTATTAGAGAATCTTACTCGACTACCACCTGTAGCGAGCACCAATTGTTAAAAATTGGGAGTAGTTTAATATTCTCGTGAGTACCAAATGTTACAATCATGTTTTCTTCACCAATTGATAGCTCCCAAAAGTTAACTGCACATGTTTAATGAGTGCACAATTCGTATATTTTGACAGTAGTTGTTGCATGATTGACAATAGTATGACAACTAATATCTGTAGGTGAATAGATAAACCTGTTATGGTTCAACGCTAGACCTTTGAAAATCCACAATATACTGTTGATGTCAACCCTAGGGACTTCTTACCTGATCCGCCTAACTTGATCTACTTTTAGATTCAGAGGTTTACGGCCTTTCTTATCATCATGCTGAGTCTGCGTAGATTCTCATTTAAGTTCATCTTCTCTTCTAAGTATCCTGTATCCTTACTCTTTATACAAAGAAAGAGTACTAATTATTGTATACAACAACAATACTTACTGTAGATGACTAGAACCTAACTCTAATATTGAGCTTTTTATATCTCTTGGAGTCTTTTTTTATTACTGTGAGTTGTTAGAGAATTTAATGAGTGAATTTGGCGACAAACCCTCAGTTGTCACCTCGGCCATGAAACATCAGCCTTTGCCATTGAACTTCCTTTTGTTTTCTCACTGGCGATGGTCTACTCCATCTGGCTAAGATTCCTCCTACAGACATCCTCAGGACCTAAAACGGAAAGATCCATAAAACGTGCCTCTAACATTTCTCACTTAATCACAGTGAACCAACCATATCTGGCTAACAACCTGCTAAGGTAATGGGACTCTTTACCCAATATGGCAGGTCACAAAAAATGATCAATTTGCTAGTTTCAGGCGGCATCACTTGCCTCGCAACTGCTACTTAAATTCCTAATTATTTAATGAAACCTAACTGATCCCAATTGATACACTTGATAGTTAATCAATGAACAACTATCAGATGCTCCCATTTCATCAGCAACTCTGCCCAATGAGATCTCAAGCATTCACCCAGACCAATCCCCAATGGTTCCAAACTTGGCGAATTATTTAAAATCTCCCAACCATTTTTAACCTGAAATCTGAGTCAATCAATATATAATTAATTCGCCTACGGAAATTATCCCCTAGCAATACACAGGTAATATATGCAGCTTGAAAGGTGAGCAAAACTCCTCACACTTGAATTATTGGCCACCAATGACGTGGCCTCAATTAACTTATTGCTCCTATTTTAGTTCAGCTAAATATTCTATTTTTCCCCACACTAATGTTAAAGCATTGTAATAGGATCCCTTATAATTATTATAACCAACTGTCAGTAATTCATTTACATATGTGATATATATATTTTAACTGGTGCATTAATCTTATGTGGCAAAATGCTTGGAGCCCTATTTCATTCACTTTCCTGGACTAATTTGAATAATATGCTGGTAGGTTATACTCTTAAGTACTGATTAGTAATCACAAAATGCACCAATGAGAAACCTGGTAGAGAGAGCATCCCCAAGTGAGATTACCATCTGTAAAGGGAGTCTGTTTTCCTCAGTAGCTAGTTATAGTCTACTGCTAAGTTAGTATAGCGATCTTCAGAAGCACTGACAGTATTAGATACTACAGTGTACTCTCTTATTTTATTAAAATCCTATTTTAAAACCTAAGGCTTCCTTTAGTTAGTTTTTACCCAGATTGCTGTCTTCAAACAGTATCCGGTTTAGTTAGGTGTTTGACATGTGAATCTGAAATATGACGCCTAAGTGCTGATTTCTAAATTGAGGACAGTAAATTACTACTCAACTGAATGTGAACCTGCTGGCGGCGCCACCTTACCACCACAATGATTACAGGACATAATAAGTCAAGAACTTCTGAAAGCTGGCCACAGAAGAAAAGTGATTTACATAGAACTTCTCTGGCTAGTTCATAGTATGCCATTTCATAGACTCAGAGATGCTAACAAGATTGGAAGAGCCTCATCCAAGTACAAAGTTAAATGGTGGGAAGTTTTCAGATTAATAAAATCACCAGTTGCACCAGTATCTAGAAGCGCCTGTACAGTAATTTTTGTCTTAGAACAAAAGTCAATGGGGAAGATGAAATATGCCTAGTCTTCAATAAAGGAAGAAGTTAGTGTAACGTCAGCAAGATCAAAAGGAGCCATTATGAGAAGTAGTTTTCTGGTAATTGACAGGCTAGCCTTTGTTCTTATAAAAAATACTAGTTAACTCTACTTGATAAGTTGACCAATTAGGATTTTCTGGTACATTTCAATACTCCCATTAGCTGGAAGAACACTAGAATCACACATAGTTTGGTGTTTTAAATTTATATTTATTTGAGATAAGCTGACCGTGGGATGGATATTACCAAAACAAAATCGACCAAAAAAACACAAACAAAAGCCCTAAATGAGTGGCGGAACACCAAAACAAAAAGTAAAACCAAGCCAACCAGGTGTAGCAGTTGTGGACCGCTTATCCCACCATGGCGGAAGGGGAGGGGTTTCAGACAGCTTATCAATTTCTTCTTTATTAATGAAAAGACGGGCTAAAGCTGAGAGCAGAGGGGTTGGGGCATCCGCTAGATGCGGGTTGAGGAAAAATGGAAAAAGGTTAAGTTCATTGCTAACAAGCTGATCCTGGAGCATAGCCTCTAGGAATTTGGCAACATGGTGTTCAGCTTGTATGCGTGCAACAGGAAGCTGAGAAAATTTGGTTATATTAGATCTGGTGATGCGCAAGGTGGGGGAAAATTCTGTCAGCGCAACAATTTGCTTGAGAGCAGAGATGGCGGTTTCCCTTAATCATTCAATTTCCTTCTTTTCAACCGCAGGGAAATCATCAGGGTAACGGATTAAATGTAGCCCCTCATCAAATTGGGTGACAGATTGTGCCACGGCTTCATGGATATGGCGGCTATCAGGAGAGGCCACAGCAGCTTCAGCAAGTTGATGGTTACTCAAAAATGGGGTAGCAGTGGGTTTGGGGATATATTTATGAGGTGGAAATGAACAAAGAAATCTGAAGGTAGATATGATTCCAAATTAATTGAAAAGTTGGGAGGAGGTACAATTTCCCTAGAATCAGTAATTTCATCCAATAGGTCCCAGGAATTTTGATTGAGCATGATTGACCCAGATGGACAAGGTTTTGGCTGGGTAATTTTTGGGGCGTTAAACTGGTTGGACTGAAGATGGGTCCAAACCTGCTCCTGATTGGGTAAATTGTTTGAAATTAAGCTGGCTTGGGCTGTGGTTGCAAAGGTCTTGTTGATTTTTGAGCGTTCAGCTGGAGGGGATGGGGCAGCCAAAATCCCCACTCAAACGCTGATTGTGCAGCACCATGTGTAAGCTTGGCAGAATCCGCTAGTTTTAAGTTGAAACTACAGGTTTTCTTGGAATGATCCAACTCATGGCATAGGGGACAAACGGTGCAGCCGTTGTCAACATGAGCCCAAAAGAAGTGTTCTGGTGCAGATGGGATATGGGTACGTGGAGGGATGTGCTGGGCTACAGTTGGTTGGTGGGGGTGATGGTGGCCATTGCCTTTGGTGCTGCTAACCACTCAGCTCCGCTTGGGACCAGGAAGTGGAGGATGGGGTTTATACCATACTTGGTTAGCATCATCATCAGTTCTTCACAGAGTGTTTGAGTCGGAAGGTGTGAAGGAAGGTTTGCAAAGGTCACTACCATTGTGGTGTCACTGGATAGGCGTGTACGGGTTATGGAAAAAGGAGTGTTTTTATATATTAAGGGCGTAGATGCTGCTGCAGCTGCGTCCTCTTCAGTGGGAAAACCAATATCGAAATAGCCCTTATGAGGGCGGAAGTCAATAAATCCTGCTGGTGAAAACGTGGATGTTGCAGCTCAATTTTCGCTTTGTCAGCATATGGGAAGAGATGCCCATATTTGACTTGGAGGCAAAAGTGAATATTGGATTGGGGTAGGGCTAGTGGGTGGGGGCGGGTTGGGTGTACTCACGCTAAGTGTAATGATAAGTCCTTAGGAGGGACAATTTGACCTGATGCATTAGGCGGACTGGATGAGCCAGTTCGCACACATTTGCCTGCAGGGCGGAAAACGCTAGCAGGAGGAGAGCTGCTTCCCCATGCTGGGGCAGAAGGTGGCGGATCCACTGACATAAAATGGAAACTGATATGGTGAAGGTGGCGATGGAAAGTTAATGGATGGTTTTTTTAACAAATTTGCACAAAAGTCCATAGTATGGTGTTTTATTACAACTGAAATGGTAAACACCTCTCTAATTCTTGATAGGAGAGTGAAAAAGCTCAGAGTATATGGCCGTTTAATTTTGTTTAGGTAATGGCTACATCAAAGAAAACTGCACATCTGATATAGTTTGACAATGCCCAGTAGATGGTACTGAATGCCAGGGGCTTAGCTACACTGATTAATTTTAGATAGGACACCTTAGGGTGTCAAATGATAAGAATTTTGTACAAATAACATAAAATACCCCTTCAACAAGCCAGGAGTCTGCAGTAGGAGTAATTGCGGGCCATACTTAGGCAACCCCCTAGGGTGGGAGAGGCAGGGACAGTGACAACCCCACCAAGGTTTCAGCTTCAAGTTATCTTTTTAAATAAGTCAGATTGTTTTGTTAAATATTGAGGAATGGATCATGGTCAAAATGTGATGTGTAGATTTATATAAGGTGGTTGACGGCTTCTGTAGTGTGCGCAATAGATTAACAGCCATAATTGCATAGATAATCACTTAAAAGCTCATGGAAGGCGAGGTGTGACGTTGGATTAACAATTTTGAACGTCTGTTTATTGATCTCCAGGGTTATCTTACAGATGCTGGCATGCAATACTAAAATTATTTTTGGGATTAACAACAAGGCGGCATGGAGGGCGGATTACGTAGCAAAGAGCATAATAAAAACTAATTTATTCTTAAAAAACCCAAAGGAAAAAGAATAAATAGAAACTGACCCAAAGAAGGGTGATTGTCTATATAATAGGATGAGCAAAAGGGTTATAGGGAATGATGCGTCCTAGCTCTGGGTCTGAGAACCTACGCATTAGTTGATTATTGTGTATGGGGAGGGGCATATTGAAGGACGTAATCTTGAACCAGAACGTATAAGTTTTGATGGCAGGTTGAAAACCAATTTAGACTGACTAATCTGACCTTGATTAGATTACTACAGATTGGAGCCTCGCCATGATTGGTTTTTTTTTATTTTTTAGCATAACTTGTAAATTAAATGAATTGTACTGAAACAAACAATCTTGGAGTTTGATCTGAGATCTATACCACTTTTAAGTGACCCTATTCGTCTTACTAATTATAAGAATACTTATGGAACATTTGCCCATTTCCCTCTGTACTTGGAGTAACTGGCTTCTAGGTGGTATGAGCCTTAAATTTCTGTCAGAGGCCCCTGACTTTAACCACCTCACTGAACTCTTCCTATATTATTTTTAACATGGTAGAAGAAGTAAGGGAGGGCTGTGAGGGAGGGTCTGTAGGGGGAAGGCAGTTACAAACCTCTCATCAACCACATGTGGAAAATCATTGAGGAACACCAGAGGGGCCATTGAAACTGAAAGTCCTTTCTGCGCCAGAAAGGAAAGCGCTCCCTGTTTAGATGGAGGTGTGGTACTACAAGACTTAAATAGGGAAATTGGATTTTCCTTATGATTTACTAAGGAAAAAGGCTATCAAATTGCGCTCATCCAGCAAATGTTCTAGGCCATACTGAGTAGCAAGGTGTTACTTTGGAGCATAGGCCCCTTCTTATATCAGAAAGGATGATTATTAAAGTCCAATTGAAGAAGATAGTGTTGTTAGACTTATAATTTATGAATATCCTATCTTGGAATTAAGTATCTCTATAATTTTAGATCAGGAATGCTACAGAAAAACTGTTGGGATTAAAGACCATATTCCTAGAATGCTAAATTTTCCAGAAATCACTAGGGGATAATTCTAATGCGAGGTGAATTGAAAATGGTTGACACTGATTTCAGAGTAACTATGTTCAGGGGATTTTAGGATATTCGCCTGGTCATATCCATCAGGGATCAATCTGGACAAATGCTTAAGATCTCATCAGGTGGAGAGCTGATGAGAATAGAGGCATCTAATAGTGATTAACTATCAGGTTTACCAATTTGGATTGGTCAGGTTTCATCACTGACTGATTGGGAATGAAAGTAGTAAGTTGTGAGGCAAGTGATGCTGCCTGCAACTAGTAAATTAATCAGTTGGTTTGTAACCTGCCTTTATGAGTAATCAGTCCCATTATCTAAGCAGGTCACTAGCCAAATATTGTTTGTTCGCTTGTATCAAGAGGAAAACGTTAGGGACACATTTTTTAACTCTTTCCATTTTGGGTCATGAGTATGTCCAATGATGGAATCCTATCAAGGATGCAGAAGATCATTGCTGCTGAGATAAGGATGGGTGATTCAATAGCAACAGCTGCCATTTCATCAAAGATGTGTCAACTGAGGGTTAGATGACTGAATCCCCACTATAATTTCCCTAGAATTCACTTATAATAAAAAACCCAGAGTTTAGAACAGAGTTTTTCTATAGCTCTATAATTTTTCATCCATTATATAGTTTAAGTAGTAAACTTTATCAGCTTTCAATTGTTCTATTATCTTCAAGGATATTATTGCTGTGTGCAATAATTGGGAAACTCTTTAAACAAAAGAGTGAAGATCTGAGCGGGGATCTAGAGAAGAAGGAGAAACCATTAAGGATTGCTGACAATTGTTTGTCAAACCAGAAAGACTGTCACCTGGGAATCTCAGAGATCATTGGGTTGAACTGTACTAGGGAATAAATCCCTATATTGAGACATCTCAAGTATTCTGAGTGGAAATACTGACTGAGCGTTGAGCCAAAATCTAAGAATTCCATTCAACTACAGATAATAGTCATCTTACTATTATCAACTGATTATATCAAATGCTATACAATGCGGACGAATTGCACAAGAACTGAATCTGTGAAAGTAATAAGTTTATAGGGGTTATTATCTAAATAATAACAAGACCCAATAATTATTACAAATTGGTGCTCATAGCAGGGTGTAGTTGAATAGAAGAATTAAGAACATGATGTTCTATGAAAGTGTTTCTAATTCTGGCAATATGTCACTAAAGAAAGTAACATTAATGAAGACTGAATGTGAAGTAGATCATGTTCATTGGAGTTCACCCAGCTATAAGTGGAGCTCTGAGTGAAGCAAATTAAAGATACTCAAGTTATGGGAAAAGGACTTGTAGCTTAGATATGGAACTATCTAGTTCTTCAATAAAACCTGTTCCACCTGACATCTAACTGAGATGATGAGTATCAGCAAGACCAACTTGGGTTGAAATTGGGTCTTCTGGAAAGAGTCCTGAGGAACATCAGGATCAACTCAGGTCGAAATTGGGTCCGCTTTGAATAGTCCTGAGGATTTAATCTTTAAATAAGCATTGTATGAAACAGAAAGCAATCAATTATGAGAATTGGATTGCAATACCAATAAAGATATGAAGTCAAAATAGGAAATGATTGATCCTAGATAGTGAAGAGAATCGTTTGACTAAATAACACTCAAACAATGGTCAGAAGTTGCTAAAGACGAGTTCATCAATTCAGAAGAAATTGGTTTAAGCTAACTGGTTATAATGACCTGTGTAATTAAGGATGGCCATGAATGCCAAAAATCGTTTTAATGAGAAAAACAATCTTAACAATAAAACGGAACTGCTGACTAATGAAATAGGAAGATTCAAGCATCAGTTGCCAAAATATGAAATGAGATTAGGGCCTGTTGAATAAATAACCAGTCGGGATTAAAGACCTAATATTCAAGAGTATTGCCAAAGTCAGCAATTGTAGCCTATATGAGAAGAGACAGAGCTGCTGGTTATATAGTGAAGAAGGTCAATACTAATTGGAAGTATTGAGCCTAAGAGAAAATAGCTTAAATGTTCCCAGCGGACCTCTGAACCATTAAAAGGTTATGTCCTGAGATTTTGGTCAAGTCCCAGAAGGGGACCACTGAACCAAATTGATGGTTAAATCTTAAAAGGATAAGATTTTGAATCATGAAAACTGGAAGGTTAGAGTTACCTAGGACCCAGTTTGGATGAAGGGAAAAGAAGGACCACTAAACCTTTTTGTAGGTTGCAAGTCCCAATGCAAAAAAAAAACAAAAACTATAAAAGATATAGAATATCAATTTTTATGGTTATGAGTTTCAGACCTAATAAGCGACAAGAAATCCCAATGGCTGAACTGAGGAGATTCCACTCTCAATGAAATGGAATTATTGATTGGGGTAACCAGGAGTATCAAAATATTGGTTGATTGAGAGAAACTCACTGATTTGATGGAAGGACAACAAGAGGAGGTTCTCAAATTGTTCAAAAATATTGGGGAGTATTCACGCAAAAACAATCATAATTTGGGATGCGCAAGCAATGTGATATACAAGGTATTACTGGGAAAATCTGCTGGTAATGATGAGATGAGATTACCAGTATGAGTTGCTGAGTGTATCAATCTATTAGAAGATTTATTTGGGACTTTGGCCAAATCGCCAAGCCCTTATTCCATCTATTAAAGGAACTGAAAAAAGGATTCATATGGAATGAAGAAGTTCAGTAATCCTTCGATGAGTTACACTGGTACCTAATAGTTCTCCAATTTTTAAATAGCTAAATTTTGATTGAGAGTTTATTATACAAACCAATGATTCATTGATGGCGATTGATGCCATATTAAGCCAAATAGATGAACTTGGGGACAAAAATCCAGTGGCATATGTGAGCTGGACACTCTCAGCCACTGAGAGGAACTACACCGTAGCTGAGTTTGAATTCCTTGTGGTCATTTATGCCTGTAAGCATTTTCAGCTGTACATCCACGTAATGCACTTTAAAGTGTTGACAGACCACTCCTCATTGCATTTGCTCCATAATTTAGGAGAACCAGAAGGACGACTGGCCCAATGGGGACTTAAGCTACAGGATTATGCTTATCAGATTGTCCACCAAGCTGGAGCTTCTCACCAGAATGTGGATGGATTATTGCAGTTACTTGTGGCTCAGATGGTATACCTGCAGGCAGATGAGTTATTTCAGAGAATAGTTGACAGAGAAATTTGGAATGAGCCCTGAGAAATCCAAGGGGCACTTTGAAAAGTGATGGAAAACACTGAAACCATGGATGGACAATTGTTTAAGATGATTGATGGAAAGCAGTTACTATTCCCAAAACTGTCAGAAAGAGAAGTTCTTGTTCAAGCTGCTCATAAGGTTGTTGGTTTGGAGGCCTAAGAAAAAAACTGATCATATTTTCCAGTACTACAACTGAGAGTCAATCAACTATGATGTCGCTGACTATCTAGCTTGTTGTGTGGAGTGCCAGCTGCACAAGCCACATAAGAATACAACTGGATACTGACTGGTCCGTCCTGGATTTGCCTGGCATATGGTGTCCAATGACATGATGGGACCGCTAATGATGAGCTCAAGGGGAGTCAATTACATAATAGTTGCTATTGACCATCTGATGATATGGGTCTAGATGAAGGCCCTGGTGAAAGTAGATGCTACCAGCACCACAAAGTTCATCCTGGATCAAGTAGTATACCAACATGGATGCCTGCAGGTTGGTTAGCAATAATGGGACAAACTCCACATCTCATGTGATCCTGTGACTGAATGAGATAATGAGGATCAGAGGAGTCATGTCTGTACCCTACCAGACAGAGATGAACAGACTGGTAGAACGAGTGAATAGAACTCTGGCCACAATTCTAAGGAAGCTGGTCACAGGAAGAACTTCCGCATGGGGAATGTACCTGTGATAAGTGACGTTTGCTTTTAATATCATTCATCATACATTGACAGGAAAAACACCGTTTGAGTTTTTAGATGGGAGTAAGGCCGCGTTGTCTGCCAATTTTATATTTGGTGGTGGAACCAACATCAGGGATGAGTGCCAAAAGTACTTGAATTAATTGGCAAATATCCTGATTGAGATGCAATTGCAGTCATTTGATACTATGTTGAAGAAAAGGATATGAGCGAAATCAATGCACAATAAGAACTGACTGGCCTTAGCAGAATATCAAGTAAGAGAGAGATTTGCCTATTGCGATACACATGGTTTCAGAAGAAGAAACAAAATAGATGCATTGTGGTTGGGTCTGTTTGAGATTATCGCCAAGACAGTGACTGAAGCCTACTCCATCAATAATCTCTTGGATGGAAGAGTTGTAAATCGAGTCCATGCTAAGTATCTGAAGCAATGGATTGATTAAAAAAAAAAGAGTTCCCAAAGGACCAATGAAACATTAAGTTGGTCATGTCCTGATGATTAGGTCAAGTCTGAAAAAAGGACCTCTGAATCAATCTAGATGGTTAAGTCTGAAAAAAAGTCCTCTAAACCATAGAAAACTGGTAGGTTCAAGTACCTAGGACCCAGTTGGGGAAAAATAAAGAAAGATGGACCGCTGAACTGAAACAAGGTCAAGTCTTATGGAAAAAAGAAGAAAAAAAATAAAAGATTGATAAAAGATATTGGAAAAAAGATTTAAAACTGCATAAAAAAACGATATATTTTTATAATTTTTATTTTTAATGATTATCCTCAATATGGGGATGATTCTGCCTATGTCGCCTCTTGGGGGAGGGAAAATGGATCGCAGTAGGAATGAATAGCCCATCAAAATTGATGTGAGATCAGATGCTAGCGAGGGCTAGACCTACACAAAACCAAGTTCTTTAAGTGGATGCAGATTTCTGCGAGAAAGCAACTAGGGGAAGGGAAATTGAAATGTCAGAAGTAGCCAATCATGAAACCACAGAGTGGGAAGGAAGCAACAGTATAGAAAGAGACAGTTGGAGAATAAGCCTTGAGTAATCCAGATATGGTACCAGATCTGGAAGATTAGTCTTAAGCGCCTGACAATGGGCTTAGTCAAGAACACTGGACATATGGCCAGCAGCAAACAAGGATTGCTTGATGAGGGTTTCCAAATCATGCCCCCTACTAAAGCCATCAGCGGAAGATACCAATGGGAAGTGCCATAGATGAGATAGTCATGCAAAAAGTGAATGGAATCCTGCAAGTGATGACTCCAGGCTTCTTGGAAGCTGAAGTTGAAGGACCAATGAAACCCAGGAGAGGCTGGAAGCTTTGTGGACCAACTTTGAAGAACTTGGCCAGCAAAGCAAAGAGCATAAGTGGCAGTATCCCGATCTAGGATGTTCTCAAGATCAGAGAGATTCAGTGCTAGGGACAAAGCCTAAGTGACTTGGGCCCATGAATTGGTGATGGGAGCTCAAAATGAATTCTATTACTGATGGTGAGCTCGTTAGCCAAGACAGTGGGTTTGTAGTATTGTCAAGTTGTAAGAGGATCTCAGGAAGCAAGTATGACACGTCAAGAAAAGAGCAATCAAGAGCAAAAGGCTTAATATCCGGATAATCCATGATGATGGTCGGTGCATCTGTGAAAAGAGCCAAATCCAGGAGAGTTTTAAAATGCAACTCTGGAATTGATGACAGAAGAAGAATCAGCTGAAAGTTGTTTGAAATGATCACAATCCTGGTTTCAGAAGGATTGAATACTGTTTCCAAGTAATTCGATGGAAGGACTAGCCGCTGGTGCCAGACTAGGCGTATGAGTCCTGGAAGGACCATTGAAGAGATTCCGTCACGCATAACTGACTTATCTGCTGGAAGAGCTGATGATCTTGATCAGATAAACTGTTTAGAAGCTGTTGATACCGTGACTCAGAATTCAACATATGAGCTGGATGAGAGGGGAATTTCAGACTTATATGGAAGTTGACATTATGCACTCTACAATACATTAAGCTCCAAGTTGGAGAAACTAATCTCAAAATTAATGGGATAAGCTTTTCCAAGAGAAGAATTAAGAATGGCATTAGCTAAGAGGTTATGAGAGAAATAACAAGGGTGAACATAAATAAGTATCCTTAATTAGCCACAAAACAAACATTTATGGCAAGAGTCTCCTGTCTAGGATGAGGAGAAAAACAGGAAATTGAGGACGCCAGACCAAGAATCCTGAATATGACAGTGGGTTATATGCCCTGATGGGGAAAACCGGATCCCAGGACTAGTATCATCATGATTAAATCAACCATCCCAGCATGACAGTAGTTTGTGGGACCACTCTCTGAGTAGGCGGTAGCAAGGAGGAAGAGGAAGAGAGCCGCATGCCAAAGGTCATCCCATGCAGCGTTAATTATTAGCAATAATACTCCGCTTGAGCCAATAAAGTATTCAACAAAGTGTCTGAAGTGGTGTTCTCATACCCTTGTCCTTTTCTCGCTGGAAATCTAGGCAAGAGGGGGATGTAAGGGATTTTTGGCCATATTCCCAGCCTGCTAAATTACCAGGAATCGCTAGGGGATAATTCCTTAAGGCGAGGTGAATTGGAAATTGGTTGACCCAGATTTTGGAGTAACTATGTTTAGAAAATTTTAGGATAAAAGCCTGGTCGTATCCATTGAGTATTGATCTGGACGAATACTTAAGATCTTATCAGGTGGAGTTGCTGACGAAATAGAGGCATCTGATAGTGATTAACTATCAGGTGTACCAATTGGGATTGGTTGGGTTTCATAACTGACAAATTGGGAATTTAAGCAGTAGGTTGTGAGGCAAGTGATGCCTCCTGCAACTAGAGAATTAATCAGTTGATTCGTGACCTCCCTTAATGGGTAAAAATCCCATTACCTAAGCAGGTCACTAGCCAAATATGGTTGGTTCGCTTGGATCAAGAGGGAAACGTTAGGTACACGTTTTCTGACTATTTACATTTAGGTTTCGAGGATGTCCAATGATGGAATTATAGCCAGGATGGGGAAGACCATTGCTGCAGAGATGAGGACGGGTGATTCAATGGCAACAGCTGCCGTTTTATCAAAGAGGTGTCACTGAGGGTTAGATGACTAAATCCTTACTATGAATTCCCTAGAATTCACTCATAATAAAACAGTTAGATAGTACTACAGATATACAGTTCTATAGTTTTTCATCCAGTATATAGTTTAAGCGTAATTTATTGTAATTTTTTAATTGTTTTATTCTTCTCAAGGATATCATTGCTCTGTGCAATAATTGGGAGACTCTTAAGGAAAAGAGTAAAGATTTGAGCGGGGATCTAGAGAAGAAGGAGAAACAATTGGGGATTGCTGCTGACTGTATGTTGGACTGGAACAAATGTCACCGTGGAATCTCAGAGAAGATTGGGTTGGACAGTATGAGGGAACTAATCCCTATATTAAGACATCTCAAGTATTTTGAGTGGGAATACTGGCTAAGGGTTGGGACGAGATATAAGAATTCCACCCAACTATGGATAATAATCATCATACTATTTTCAATAAATAATATCAAATACTATACAACGTGGAAGGATTAAACATGAACTGAACCTGTGCAGTAATGTTTTTATAGGGGTTATTGATTGAATAGTAACCAGAACTTTAAATTTTTACATCGTAGCTCTCCCTGCTTAGACAGCTAAAGCCACGGTCACCTTCTTACGCCAATACATCTTAACTTGGCTTGGGTGCCCCCAGGTCCTCCTATTTGATAATGAAAATTTTACCTTTCAAGTGGTGAAGCTCCTTGCCGCCTCCATGGGAGCTCAACAACTCTTCTCAGCCCCTTATAACCCCTCCATAAATGGTGCTGTAGAAAGAGTAAATGGAACTCTTATTTCAATACTCTGCAAAATGGCCAATTCAGACCCACTTCCCTGGGATCTCTACTTTCCCAATGCTCTCATGGCCTACTGAATAAGTTACCTTCACATCCTAAAGATATCCCCTTTCCATATCTTGTATGGCTGAGAACCTGGGATACCAGCTCTACTAGCAAAAGATATTTTTACTTACAGAACTGACCCAGAAAAAAGCCATGAAACAGTTGGCCCAACACATCATATAACTACAAGTGGAAGCTATGACTAACTTGACCAAGACGGTCACAAAAGAAGGCGTAGCAGCTAATGAGCTCCATGTTCCTCTCCCTTCCTTCCAAGAAGCTGACTGGGTATTGTAATATCACAACTGCATCACTACTAAAAGTGAGAAGCTCAGTTCTATCTGGGAAAAGAAATTTCCAGTCACCTACAAGCGAAGGGATGAGTACTCTATCAAACTCCTTGCTTCTGGAGTCACCATCAACCGAGTCCATGGCCAGTTTTTACTCCCTTATTCTCCCCCTACCACCCTTGAAGGGGCTATGTCTTTTTTTAGCGCTAATGGTGCCCAACCCAAAAGGGGGAGCCACCATGAATTTTTATTTGCAAATGGGCCAGATAAAGGGATTATTAGAATAATAAAATTACTAATATGGCACCTCAGCTAACAGCCTAGGAAGCCATATCAGAAGGGGAGGAAGCTTTGAGGAAATATTTTGTCTGGCGCCCACTTTAACTGGCAGTCCATGGCAGACAGCATCAGAGTAGGAGAATCAGCGACATGTGGCTTAAGTAGTTATAATTATGGGTTTTCTTCAGTAACGAGGCTGGCAATTTCCAACGCCTTGACATATCGAGCAAGTTGATGATTGGCAAAAGTGATGAGAGCAGGAACACAAGTAAATGACTTGATGCACTGGCAGGTTTTAGGCAATCGGGGTCAAAAAAGAGGTTTTTGCTGCATCAATGCAAGTGCAGCTTTCACCAATAGCAAGCTCCTCAATTTCATATTTTACATTCTCCTCAAAATCATGGGGGAGATTTGGGTTGGGAATACCCTCAGCAAGGGATTCCATCGCCCCATGGAGCTATTGGTGAAGGAGGCTGTTGGCAGGAGCTTCAGCAGCTTCAACTACCCTTTTATTTATATTTTTATAGATGGGATAACTGTTTTGGGATAAAAAAGTGGGGCGCAATTTGGGAGGATCAACGAAAAACTCCTCCAATGCAAAATCTGGTTTAACATTATATGACCAGTCGTTTTTGTCAATCCAATCAAGACACTCAAAAGGATTTGACTTGGCTAACTCCAGCCCAGCTACTGGAGTTGGCAATTTGGCTTCACCTTATTGGCTGTAAACTACCAACCACAGCAGCTCAGATGAAACTGTTTCAGCCATCAGCTCAAGTTGCTGTAATTTTACCAAATTTTTATAAAGTTTAAAATTTTGATTGGCTGCAGCTTTGGAAGCCACGTCAGAATTTGCTGAGGTTGGGAGGCGGGAAAATTGAGCCCCACTCAAAAAATTTGGGTGTGGCTGCAGCTGAGCCAACGCTGAAGGGGGAGCAGTGGAAGTGGTGGAGGCGGAAGCCATAGGGCACTTGCACTTTGAGTGATCAAGATTGAAGCACAAGGGGCAAATGGCGTGGCCATTCTTGACGTGTGCCCAGAATGGGTGTTCAGGGGCGGATCTGATCATTGTGCGAGGGGGAATCATGAGAAGGGTGTTGTGATGGAATGGGTAGATCGTCACAAAGGCGCGTGGCCCTGCAAATGATCTGCTCCATTCAGAACCACAAACTGCAGCACAGAGTATGCGCCGTAAATGGCCAAACCCTCTGTAAGCTTATGACGGAGGCATTTGGGGGAAAGGTGGGAGGGCAACCCAGCGAACTGGACCACCAAAATGGTCTCATCTGGGAGCCACATATGTAAGGTGGGGATATGAATGTTTTTAAATATAATTGGCAGCATAGATGCTGCCACCATATTGGCCTCAAATTAAAATCTGAGGTCAAAATAGCCCTTGACGGGCGAAAATCAATATATCTGGTGAAATTGAAAACCTCCATGGCCATCTCGATGATGGCCATGCTTGCATATTGGAAAAGATTCCCATATTTGGCCCAGAAGCCAAAATGCAGGTTGATCCAAGGGAGCACCAAAGGGCTCCAGAGCACCACCTGTGTGCATGTGAGATGATGGGCTAAGTCCTGAGGTGGGACATAATGCCTGGTAGCATTGGGAGGGCTAGCAGAGCCAGCCCAGATGCACTTTGGTGGTGACTGAAGGACGCCAGAAGGCGGCGCACCACCACCTAAGCCAGGGCAGCAGGTGTTGATGGCATTGACATTTTGCTTAAATTGCTCAATTTGAGCTTTTGTTTTTTTTAAACTCAAAATTCGGCTTTGATTTAGATGATCAAAGTGAAAGAAAGCATGGAGTATCCTTGAAAGGGTAATGTCAGACAATTACAAATATGATGTTTAGAAAAGAGTGGTTTTGAGGAAAATAATATGACTATCAACCAAAAGACCCTGGTCAATTTCTGGTGGAACCTTGCAAATTGAGGTAACACTTCTAATAATGATTGGGCCAAAAATTCCAGTTCAGGAAGTCAGATTGCCCAAAACCATCATCCAAATCTGGGAAGGTCATCGGAGGCTCCTCCCCCAGCTCACCTAGTCTGGTACAGGTTACACCTCAGAAAGTGGCCCTTTTATAGGGTTGGAAGGGGTCCAACCAAGTGAAGAACTTTTCCAGCCCATTGATTGGGTCAAATTTATAAAAGCATTACCTAATGGACTAGTACTTCCTGTTCCTGACCCTAAATTGGCCCTTCCATTCAAGCGAGGCAAGTTTGAGAAATCTGATATGTTGATGGCTCATATTACCTAATTTGGACATTCCCAAGTCACTAAACTTGAGCCTCAATGTTTTTACTTTACTATTGACTTTATTAAGTATATTCTCTTTTTACCCCCTGATGGCGCCTAATAAACTTTATAAAACTAAACATTTTTAGCATCTATTTTTTTGTTTTTTTTCATATAAATGGTGAGAAAAGCCCTTCATTATATTAATGGATTCGTGGTAAAAGAAGCATCAGCGAGCCTTTTCCCAAAACAAATATTTAACAATCATCAACAGCCCAACTACTGACCTTGCCCTACTCACTTCAACTGTCAGAAGTCATCCTATCAACCTGGCCCTGTTTACGCTGATCAACTTCAGTACAACTTTCAGCGTGGCCCACTTATAATAATAAATGACGCAGGCCCTATGGGGGAAATTGTTTTATATGTGGTTTCCCTGGGAAGCTGGCACAAGGTTGTCCCAATTTTCAAGTCCATCCCATACAGCAGGAACAGTACTACTAGGGAAAAGTCAGAGCAGAGTAGAGATGGGAATCTCTATTTTGGTATCTAAACCCCAGACGTCCTACCTGAACCATTTGTAGTATTTCCATCAGAAGTCCCTCTATATGATGACACGTTCCTATACCAGCAGCCAGTTGGAAGGGTGAATATATTGACACAAGAGCAAGTTGAGGATATGGTGGAAGGAGGCCCTATGGAGCAACCAAAGCCATACGCTTGTCAAATGGTTGACCAAGTTTCCCCTGACAAGCTGGACCCCTCCTCTGATACGCTTTCCCTGCGTGGAGTAAACGTCGCCCTTCTGGTTGACACTATCATCCAAGAATACCCCAAAGTTAGTGAGGAGATTATGAGCTTCCTTGGGAAAAAAGAGCCACTGTATGTCCATATGTTAAACAGTCAAAATTTATCATATATAGTGTACATACTGTGACATTGTTGTAGCCAAAACCTGAGTCCACGCTATAATAGATACAGGCGCTCCAGTCAACATAGTGTCTACTAAGTTAGTGGCTAAGTTGACACTAAAGCCTGATGTGGAACACCAAATGGTGTATAGAACCACTGGATCAGAAAACACGGTCTCTAAGGGAGCATACAGCGCTCTTCCATTGCAGTTTGGGATGATTGTCATTGTAGCTCTAGAAATAGTGTTGCCAAATAATATTAGGACATGTTAATTGGAACTGCAATCATATGACACTTTGGGGCTGTCATGGATATGACGGAGGAGACCTATAAAATTTTGGGACAGCAGTTCCTGATTTATTTTCGGTGGAGTAACCAGGGACCCAGTGCATATGGGACATGTCAACCTCACCTAAAGTAAGGCGTATTTCCAGTGCGTTACCATCAATTAAAAAGGAGAACCTGTTTTTCCTCAGCAGATATATGAGTATCAAGGGTTGCCTCTCTGAGCTGCTGGGCCTTTATCTATTCCCTCTGGACACCAAGTCCTATTAACCACTGAGTTAGAGGTAGAAAAACTAGCCAATCTATGAGAAGGTCATTGAGCCATATCAGCAGTTTCAGCTGGAGCCTCATGTGGCTCCAGGCATTATATTACCAGGACACGGAGAAATCAAGGTTTTACTAGCGAAACTACAAAATAAACCTCTGCAGATCTGCTGACACCAAATATTACATATTTGCATTTGATACCCATTGAGGAGATCCTTCAGGTTCATGAGTTCAGGTCACTGGATGAATTCAGTCTATCTATCAAATCACAGCTTGGTGTAATGATTGAGGTACCACACAATGAATTAATGGAGTTATCAGAAGCGCAGAAGGATCAAGCAATATCTCTATTTTAAAAATATAAAGAGATTTTCACCATTGACAACCATGATATAGTTTGTGCACAGGGGGTGGTTCAATTGTTGGACAATGAATATCATCCTCCTATCAGGTCATGGATAACCTGCCAATAAAGAGCAGCTGAAGACGTCATCAATGAGTAAATTGAGAAGCTGCTGAAGCAAGGGATGCTCAAACCCTCAAAGAGTCCATGGACTTTACCCATCCTAATTGATAAAAAGAAGGATGGTACCAACTGGGTAGTAATAGACTACCAGAAGTTCAACAGTATCATCAAGAATGATTCATAACCCTTATCACAGATTGACAATGCTCTGGATTGGTTAAGCAGAGCTCGGTACTTTTCAGCAATACATTTGATATTGGGCTACTGGAAGAATTGGGTTTCCTACAGCAGAACAGGATGAATGGATCATTATCACGTCCAGAGGGCTTTTACAGCCGGCCCATATGCCACAAGGGCTGTGTAATGCCCTGGACGCATTTCAACAGGCCATGGATACCATCCATTGAAACTTAAAGCTATCATGTGTTCTCATGTACCACAATGATACTAATGTTTTTTCGCACATGTTTTATAAGCACCTTACCATCTGGATGAGGTATTCCGCTGGCTGGCTGAGGCCAACATCAAGATTATGCCCTGAAAATGTCACTTCTTCAAAAGCCAGCTGGAGCATCTAGGCTTTGTAGTAGATGCCAAGGGACTACAACCTCAACCAGCCAAAGTGGAAACTATTTGGAAAAAGACCCCGCCAAGCAGCAAATGCAATGTAAAGGCATTATTTGTGATAGTCAGTTACTACTGACGCTAAATCCCCAACTTCAGCTGTATTGAAGGACCGCTGTTTGAGTTACAAAAAAGTATGCCAGGTTTGAATGGATAGAATGTTGCCAATGTTCCTTTTATATATTTCAGATGGCATTAATCAGCGCGCCAGTGCTACATTATCTAATTTTGATAAAAGTTTATTGTTCAGATGGATACATCACTTTCCGCCATGTGGCAGTTCTATCACAACAAGACAATAAAGGGGTCGAGCACCCAGTTGCATACTGCAGTTGGAACTTAAACTGCCAAGAGCGCAACTACACCATAACCAAGCAAGAGTGCTTAGCAATGATCTATGCATAAAAGCAATTCAGGGTCTATTTGTACAGGGTAAAGTTTAAAGTTGTAACAGATCATGTGGTGTTAAGCTGGAGGCAGAATCTCAGAGAACCTGAGGGGCGGCTAGCCCGATAGCTCTTAAGCTGCAGACTTACAACTTTGAAATCCTTCACCAACTTGATGCAAAAAACCAAAAAACCAATTGCTTATCAAGATTGCCAACCATTGCTGTTACGACAGATCTCAGTGATGTAATGTTTGGCAAGATGCTCAGCGGGAAATATGATGATGAACCACCCCAAGTCATCAAGGAATTAGATGGAATAAAGGGCCAATACAGTTTAGAAGAATGGTGAGTTGTACAAGTGGATAGAGGATGCTGCTGTGGATATCCCAAGACCTTTCACATGATCAAATATTATTATTAGCAGGTGAGGATACCCCAGTGGTAGAGTATGAACCCTCTACCACTGCCTCCCAAGTTTGATCCCAGTAATGGACTTTGGGTAGGGGACGATTTTGACTGTGTTGGTTTTGCACATCAATGCCCTAAACTGAGATAGCGAATAGCAAAGGCGGTCCATGGAGTTCCTGGCCTATCATACGCCACGCATGGAGGTTTTCGGGTTTTATCCTCCTTTCCCACTTTCTTCACTTCCCTAATCAGTGTGGTATTGTCCCCAGGTCGGCCCACCTCAAATAAAATTTAAAAATTTAAATTTAAAAATATTATTATTAGCACACACCGAGCAGTCAGACATGGTGGGGTATGCAAGACCCTGTAAATGTTGCGAATGTGGTACTACTGTGAAGGCCTGTAATTTGACGTGCTCAAAATGATCTCCTGCTGCCACCAGTGCCAAGTGGAGAAGTCATTCTGCCAAAAGACTCCATACCAGTTAGTAAACCTCACTTACTTGGCATAAGGTTTCAGTCGATGTGGTAGGGCCTCTGCCAACTGGAGAAAACCAGTCCAAGTATATTCTGGTGGCAATTGACCACTTGTTCAAGTGTGTTGAAACATGGGTAATCCACAATCTGGGGGCGGTCATTGTGGCTAAGTTTGTGATGGAGTGTATAATCCAGCGACATGGCTGTGGGAAACCAGCTTATTTTTGCTCGCTGGTGCATTCTGCCAGCTGGTTTCCACAAGTAATTTTAAAAAAATAAGGTTAAATATAAAGCATTAATAATAAATTGGATTTTTAAGAGTTTACTATACATGCAATACAAGTGAAAAATGATAATCCTCAGCCTTTGACTATCTAGTATTTAAAATAATTTTTGAGGGTTGAGGGGGAATTCAGGAATATGTTTAGAATAGCCTACATGAGTCTGAATTAGAAAATATGCAAAAATAATGTATCATAACTTGGGAACTCACTTCAGGGTAGCAAAGCAAAGGGAGAGGAATTCTGATTGGCCCAGACATACCCATGAGGTAACATTTTTATAAACTTGAGCCAATCACCACCTGAGAAATTTCTTGCACCTTGGGGGACCCCCACCAAGCCTATAAAAGGGGAGTCCCCATGCAGGTGTGTTGAAGGACTTCGTTGGGGTCAGGGGCGTGCCTTCTAATGGTAACCCCGAAGTCTGTGGGGAGGTCAGAGTAATCTGAACAGCTGATTTTACTAGTGCCCATACAGGTTTTAACTGGTGTTTCCCCCATTTAATGGGGTTCCACTGAGAATCGGCCAAGGACTTTTGGCCAATTTCTTCAACTTTCTCAAATTTTATAATAAATGAACTCTTAACGGCATCAAGAAAAAGTTGCAAATGGCTGACATTTCCCTTTTTTGGTGGAACTCGACCTACTGCATTCTTATTTTTAGGCTGCAAAGGTAAATGTCTGACAATGGCTGTCATCAGTTCATCTTTACTGATAAAGGGGCATACTTCATCTCGCACATTTTACCTAAGCTCAATGAACTTATGGCAATCTTCAGAGTTCTAACGACCCCTTATTACCCAAAATCCAATGGTATGGTCAAATGTATTAATGTGACACTGGTGAATATACTCCAGAAGCTGGTAAAAAATAGACTCTCTGATTGGTTTACTCTCCGTTCCACCGCTGTATTTGCTTACAACATCAGTTATCACTTAAAAACGTGAAAAATTCCTTTTCCAGTTACTATATGGGCGGCACCCCACTCTACCATACTGCTCAATGTCTGTGTGGAAGATACCAGTGGAATGGATCCTCAACGCTACTTGGCCAACCTAACAAATATGCTGATTAAGCTTTAAACTGAAGAGTACTCGATCAGCTTAGTTAAGAAGATTAGGAATCAAGCTGCCAATCAGGTATGGTGTAGCGGGTTAGCTCAGTAAAAGATGGGGACATGGTTCTATTCCATGATTATCATGGGTTTAGGTAGAAGCATAAGTTGGCCAGTATCTGGATTGGTCCGTTCAAAATTATTGAGAAAACAGGTGTCAACGCCTATACTATCAAGGACCCTGAAAGTGGCCAGGTTTATTAACCAAGTGCATGCAAAGTTCTTCTGAGCGTATAAGCACTAGGAGCCTTATCATCCAGTCAAGGGGGTATTGTCACGATTCTGACATGACTGGATTATAAGCCCTAAGTTGTTATGGCGGTATGGGTAGAATCCGCCAATCATGATTGTGAGCTATGATTATTTGAGCGCCTTAGGATGAGGTGATATTGGATTGAATGGAATACTGGATCACCTACAAATCAGGTGATAAGGTTATAACAAACAAATAATGAGTGGTTTGACTCAAACTAAGGTGATAGAGAATTGAATACCATACTCTGCTGAAACCAATGAGATACAGCAGAACTGAATAGCTAAGCTGAGGAGATGGTATTAACCAAAGTTGCTGAGATATAAGCAAAAAGAGACAATTGAAGAGAGGAGGATTGTTAATAAGAAAAAGAGAGCAGAGCAGCAACCGTCCGCTGAAAATATCAATTTTAAATTAAGAAGTTTTGTCATAGCATTAGATCCCATTTATTAATTTATATTTTTTCATGTGGCTGTGTGGAGGACAAATGATCTCCATATCGTCTATTCTTTTGTGCAGTGGGCTATACCCTGCACAAAACCATTCGGCTTATCTTCTATATATTGCCAAAGTTATAACAGGAGAAAATCTTGAACCCTTAGAGACAAACGCAGTTTGCAATACGTGCTACCATGGAAAGAGTTCCTATCAAATGAATATAGTTGGGTTCCGTCCAAAGATTGCAAAAATATCAAGAGTTGATTAATGAGTTTCACAATTCTTACCACAAGGCACACTCATCCTCCCTTACCTGGAAGGATATAATTGCAGCCATCAAACTCACAACGATGTATAAGAACTACGCCTTGGATAAGGCCACTGAAGGGGATTAGACCCTGCCATTCTAGGAAAGGGTAATGTAAAGCTCTTTATCTAGCTATCAAAGCTGACATGGTTATGCACCCATTTTTGGTCCAAGAAGGGTTATACCCCAAAGCACTGGGACTTACCAAGATCTCATAACTTAGGCTTACCCTGGATGAGAGATGGTATGCTGCTGCCCCTCCTTGTTTGCCACGTGCCTTTCCCCCATTCACTCCTAAGCTTCAACCCATCCCAATCTTGAAATCTGGAGTCTTTTATCAAAATCAAACAACTTTGTGTAGATAGATAAAATTCAAAAACCTACACAATTAGGGGTCAATGCCTATCTCCCATCAAAAGTACATTAGGAGCCAACTTGGAAGGGGCAAATTCGTTAACTAAGTCAAAGTTGAGCAAAAAGCTAAAAAGAAAAGGGTTAAAACAAGGATAAAACCCGACACTCCATTCCAAAAAATACAAATTCTGACGTTAGAATTTGATTACAACTTAAGCTTGGAGTGGAAATTCTGCCCAATATTATTTAAGGAAAATCGGGATTTAAAGCTGTTGATAAATGGATTAAAAATCAGAAATCAAGGGGGTGGAAGGCGATTCAGTAGGGCGTACGGCTACCAACCTGAAGGTTGTGGGTTCAATTCCCGCCCTTTGCACATCGATTGGGGTGCCAGCCAAAGGAAGCTATTGGCGGTTAGTAGGTCTAATAACACAAAAACCTTACCCATGATGTAACTAGAAAAATTTGAGTCCCAATATGGAGGTGAAAAAAACTTTCTTTGATGGAGTTGACCCTGTTCAGGTTTCATGTTGTTTCTTTCTTTCATTTCTTTCTTTTGGTAATGCCTGTCCCCTGGTCGGCTTGCCTCAGTTAAATAAAAATCAGAAATCATTCCCTGCTATTATAGTTCAGCTTAATAGCCTCCCTTTCCCCCAGCCCAGACTCAAAACTCAACTTCTACTTATGGTAGGTGTTGAGTCATTGTTTTGATTTTCTTATTAAAAATAAAACCCCAAGATTTCTTTGTATATTTTATTAAATTGTATATTTAAATCTGCAGTTCCTATTTTTCAAAGTTGACACCACCCAAGGGTCACGTTTAATGGCCTCAATGATAGAGGAACACTTAGGTGCTAATTTAACCCAAAATTTTGGAAGATACAACTTACATTGACAAGGACCCCCCAATCTGACCCCATTATTCTGATAACGCGCAGTTGAGCAGTCTGTTCCTGATGTCTTGGCTGCTGAAGCACCCACATTCAGAGGCCAGTGTTCTTGTGGCACGTACTTATCCTAACTCCATACTCAGGAATTAATCAGAAAAGATTAAATCACTTTAAGATCAGGGAAAACTATTTGGAGCGCATAAAATAGAAAAAGAGAATATCTAAGTTAATAGGTAACACCAGGTTGGTTGATAATCCAGAAATAAATGGATGCAAGATAATAGCAAATGAAATTTTATAGAAGGGATGTGTAAGGTTATATACGGTACTAATTATAGACAGGCCATATTATAAAGCCAGTCTTTCTTCATGAGCAGGAGGCCGCAAAATTAAGATGTCATAGGCGCAACCAACCATAAGGGATCTACTCTTATCAAACTGCAAGGAGTTAGTTTTCAAAAAGCCTTTACTAGAGCATAGAAATGAAACTATGAAAGAATATCAGCTAATAACATATAAAGAATGATTCTTTCCTATCAATGCTCCTAAAGATTAATTCTTAAAACTAGAAAGCTAATGATACATCAATTTCTAAAGGAGCAGATAATCTTTCTTAAATTGTTAATAAGAGCTAATCATAGTTGGGAGGCTTGATAATACTCATCTATCATATGAATTTCACCAGCAATTCTGGGCAAGCACCAATTAGATGAATATAACAACTTTGCTGTTCAACTTGATCTATACGTTGCAGCATAAGTGACGCATCCACACCGCCTCAGAGCAGAAAATAATGTATAAGCAATTACCAATGTATACAGTTACATAGATATATGAGGTTAGGGTGTGAAGCATAACTCTTTTTAAATCAAATCATTAACTATAGAGTTTAAAAAAGAGGATATATAACAGTATATAGATTCAACTTTCATAAAGATAGAGCTTATATTACAGTGAAAGCAAACATGATATTTATTTTAGAAAATAGTATGTTTTATACTCAATTTAGACGATTAAACATAATTGCACAAATACTTTTGTTATATTGGAACAGAAGCATAAGATTTCAGGTGCACCAATTACTAAAAAAAGTACAGAGTACTGTTAGAAGTCAGGAGACTTCTTTTCCAGCTTGGCATAAGTTTCTGAGAAAATCTTATTTAAAAGAAGAAGAAGCAAATTTTGATCACCCACTATAGTTTTGCACTGATGCCTTAAGATTCCCGCTGGCTGCTCCATTATGGGGCAGCAGCAAAATTCCCCCTGGCATTTTCCATCCAACATGAAAACGTGCTCGGACTGGAATGCCCAGTCATACCAAACCCCTGGGATGATTCACTCCTCCCAAGGATCTTGACGCCCACCTTACTTGTACCCAAGTGGTGCCTCATTGCCCCTTGGTGCTCCCCTGGAGCAACATGCGTTTCAGCCTTAGGGTCAATTATGGGAAACCTTTTCTTACCACAACCAAGCCATCAATGAAATGGCTCAGGAGGTGATGACTCCTTCTGGTTTCATTAAGTTTTACCTCTATAATGTGTACTTTGATCTCAGCTTCATTTGTGAAGCCAACGCCGCTAATGCGGCAACTGTGCCCCTGGTTTTCCAGAATACCCCTCTCCCCACAATTTTGACCTGGCTTTGCAGATACCAATTTGGTGGTTCAGTTCGCTGGTTTACCCTCCCACCTCAACCTGCGGTGCTCCATCAGGAGCTGATGAACGGTTTTCAGACCTATGGCTCCAACCCCATCTTACAATTTGTGGTCCCAAATGGGGCCACACGCCTCGCTGGGCCATGGGCGTGTGCCACAATCAGCCCTGAATTTAATAATATTGACCTGTAGATTCCCCTTCATGACATCTTCCCCATGCCCCTGACCATCCTTTCTGGGCCTGCATCGAGGGTGGGTGGGCAATTTGTCCATCCTGTTTCAAGTTAGACCACTTGAAATGTAAGTGCCCATACTTAGCTGCTTCCAAAGGCTCTGATTTTTCATCCACCAGCTTCTAATCTGCCACCCACCCCACACCAGTTTAGGTATGGGGTATGATACTACCTTTTCCTCCACCAAAGCCTATTGCTGCAGCTGCGCCCGCAGCTACCAATCAGCCTCCTACTCGTCCCAGTGCCATAAATGATCCCTTTAATCAAGCATTGGCTTGTACTCCAGTTCACTCCCATGCATCTTCAAATGAACCAACCAAACCTCAGGAATATGCCAATTCCCCAATTCAATTTAACCAAAATACTTGGGATCTATTGGCTGAAATTGATGAGTCTGTGAATATTAAGGAAGACCCACTATCCAACTTGAGCGGTTTATCTATCCTGACCATGATGCTAAGCTACCCCCTCATTTATTCACCCCCCAGCAAAGCGCCAAAACATTCCGCAGCAACCAACAGGTGGCTGTTGAGCAACGGCTAAGCCAGTTTGTCGTCCTCTCTGCAAAGCTGCCACCAAATCAGTGGCAATGCTTGCAGGTAGGAATCCCTCCTCCCATTATCCCCTCCACCACCAATACACTCCAAAAAATATGCTGATCAAATCTCACAAAGCCGCCAATGACGCCATCTAGCACATGGCAGTGGTAGCGCGGAATTCAAAGCCAAGATTACCTTCACCAATATCACCACATTTGTGAAGCTCCTTGATGCACAGATAAAAGCTGAAATAGCTTTGAATAATTGTATCGTCTCTCTTATAGCCAACTGCTGTCTTCCTGCCACCCCAATTATCAGAAATTTCTCTCCACATCCCACTGATGCCCTAACGCCCTTGCTATCTGCCATAGCCCATAACCTGCTTTGGGATGAAGATGACGCCAAGGATGAGCCCCCTGATCTTCCCTCCCCTTCCTCCATGATGGGATAAGCAGTTCCCACTGTCCCACCTGGTTGGTTGTGTTCACATTTTGTGTGTCGTCCACTCGTTTTGGGTGTTTCATTTATTTTTTTGGTGCGGATTTATTTATTTGCTCTTCGAATTTCAGTAATGTCCATCCCCTGGTTCAGCTTACCTCGGTTAAATTAAAAACTGTTAGATGTCAGTATCACTGAAAAAACTTGCAAAAAACTTTTTTTGCAATAAGGGGTTTTTCTTATTAAATAATGAAAATTACACTGTATTATCTACTACTGATAATGGCTTTGTAGCTTGCAAAAGCAGTCCTTCTTGGCTGTGGGCTTCTCCAGTGACATAAGAAAAAAAAGATAACATTACAAATGGCAATCCAGGTTAGATATGCTCTTCTCATTACTAAATATATTTATTTTGCAATTTATAGTTACTAAGCAGCATTTAAGAGTGGTAATATGGAGGCGTAATATATAAATTAAGTCATGTAAGCAGATGACTAGGGATTGGCCATTTCAAAAATAGGAGTGAAAAACTAAATTAAATCAAGAAAAAGGCAGATGGCCGTAATAAAAGAGGACCTTATTAACAACTATTTTACACTGTCATGAGGGCAAGATAGAATATCAAGTTAGAAAAAATAATAGTATATAAACACCAAGGCCATAAGGTAAGGTGATCAGTAAATTAAGGCAGCGAAAGTTGCACTGGCAAGGATTAAGTATTTGATCCACCGTCATATCTACTTATAAACAACGGAGGCATGTAAAATCAATCATAGTATATTAATACAAAACTTATGTTAATCCATATAATCCAGGGCTTGCAAGGTGGGGCAACTTAATAACCATTTGGACAATAATTTTAATATCAGTTAAAATATTAAATTAAGTAAATACAATATACAGGTGGTTGTCAAACCAATTGCAATAACCTTTTTAACCAAATTACATAAAATAGGTTTTTCTTTATGATCTAGATCTCAACGATATGACATTCTACTATAAGGCTAGGATCAGATGAGAGTACCTAAACACCCAAGGTAGCCTCCAAAGCCCACAGACCACCTCTGTTCTAATCATACATAAAAGTAGACTGTCATGGGGTTGTAAAACAATCGTAAGTAGTGACCCTATACCCTTATAAAACCCTACTAACTTAGGTCATTATCTTTGCTACTAAGGATGTTCAAAGTAATCACATATTTTCAAGTTGTATAGGCCCCACGATTGATCATTATATATGATATACTGTATAATATATAAGATTGCAATAAGATAGCAGATTCTTACTATTTTTATTATGAAGAAGGATATATGAGAACTAAAAACCCATTAAACAGCATTGAGTATATATACTCATTATGAAGGACTATTTTGATTGTAATTTTTACTTTATAAGTTTGTCAAAACTTTTCCTGCCACATTGATGATTATTTTTGATTTTGTGGTTCTCCATATATTTTTGGTAATCTAAAGACTTTTTACAGGGCTTATTTTTGATGCACTAGTTTGACTTAACCTTTTCAATATCAAATGACCATGTCTCACAATTCTGACCTTTTATCTCCTTACTTACTTTAAAAGGATGTCAGGTCCTTCTCCAAGATCCTTTATGGGACGCCTAATTAGGTTTACTTTTTTACTTAACTTCACTCTTACTACCTTCTACTTCTATAAGATCCCTTGTGATTTTGTAATATTAAATTGTTGGGTGAGAGAGTTTAAGTCGGTTTTGACATAAACCAAACCTCTTTAGTCAACCCTCAATCAACAGAAACCGCCTCTTAACAAATTAATTGCTTTGGCCTATACCTCCAAGGATACAAAGGGTTTCATCAATTCTGAAATTCCAAAATTGGGCAAAAAGGGACAAATCCGTTTGCAAACTAAGGACCAAGCTCCCTTAATTGGGAAGTTCCTGTTAATTAAAGTCACGTTATCCTGAATGAAGGCGTGTCACTTAAAAGACTATAAATATCCCCTCACTTAAGTAAATAAAATATGCTTTAAATATCTTGTCTGGTTTATTTATTGCTAAATTGCACATTTCCCTATTGACAAATATTCTCACTAGGAAGCCCATTGACGATAAAAATGACTAATAACCATGTAGCCTTTAAAGGAATTTTCCAAAAATCAATAGAAACCAAAACTGGTGCTTCCTAAAGGTACCTTCTGAGGCTACCAGGTGAAGATGTACCTTCCTGATGACAGATAATTTACTGGCAGCAATTTCCCCAGATGAAAAATTATGATTGTGACAAGATGGGTCTATTCCAACCAATAAAAAATACTGTTCAAAATATGGTAGATTTGCAATTTAGAGCTACTGATGACGTTTATCCTTCAAGCCCCTGAGGATGTAACCTATCAATTGAATAAGCTGAAGTAGCCAAGTCTTTGGAAGCTTACTTAATGGAACTCTACAACTTGGAGGAAGATCCAATCAAGCTTAATTTACTTGGGTTGCAGAAAAATTGATGCACATATACACCACTGCCGCCCTATCCCTTACTGACATGGGATTACCCGAATAGATTCATACTTCCAACTGGTTCTCCATCCTGTCTTCCACCATTATTTGCAGCTATCTGGAATTAAATCATATAGAGATAGAGATAATTCATTCTTAACTAGCTTTTCATTACAAAATCTTTATTTTATATGAAACTGCTTCTGATTTAGGTTGTGACAATTGAGAAGCCATTCTGGATAAGCAAAAAGAACTCAAAAAGTGACAGAATCAAATAATTCATCAATAATGGGGTTAGGTGGTAATCTCTTTAACAAAAATTTCTCAGAATATTGCAATTTCCCAGCAACCATATTTGTTCACTTGGAATAAGCTGTGATCAAATTATTAGCAAGATAGATGAACAACAGAAAGCTTGTGAGTCCCAGACCAAGTAATTAACAAATTTAATCTACCAGTTCAGTGAAAAATTAATGATCAACCAATCTCTGAAGAGCGCATGCAAGAAGGTCCCCCTGGCCCCACTAACCCCAAAGGGCTTTGAGGCCAAGAGGGCCCTTCCAGGACCACGGGAAAACTTTTTTCAAATTAGTCATGCTGTGGATAGGAGCAGGAGACCTAATTCAGAACCAGTAAAGAGAATTGAGTGATGTGACTCATGGGATTTATATGAACAAAGAAGTAAACTTTCTTAATGATGACTTGCCTTTAAACATATTATATTACAAGTTTGCCGCTATTCAGCAAATGGGATAGGACATTACCACAAATCAACAAGCCTCAAGATACTTTGGATTCCAAGATCAATCATATTTCCTCTCAGCTTCAGAATATATAAAGCAAAAAGACATATTGAAGAAACTTGCTGATTAGACTACCAAAATAAACAAATTTACCAGACTATTGGCTCCAATTCTGCCATCCCTCATGTAGATAAATGGTGTGAAAATCTTTAAGAGGATCACAATTCTCTGCATGACAACAATTTATCAAACTTACATGGCTGAGATCCTTGAGACTGAACTTCAGATATGAGAAGATCCTTAACCCCAGCTATAAATGTATACTGAACCTATTAACTCCTTTAAGCCTTACTTTAAAAAAAGTATGTCCCTGATTTATTAAACCTAAAGATCTCCTTATTTGTTATGAGGGAACAATAGATGTAGCAACTGACAGACAGAAAAATCAACATATCCAGACCTTCCTTGATAGTAGCGCACAGAAGTTAATGATGCCTTACCTCAAAGAATGTATTTCCTGCGATCATGTAAAGGCGGTTTTTATTAAAATAATTAGATGGAAACTTAACCCTTTATAATTAGATGCAAGCCTTCATGAGCATAAATCTAGGAGGGGAGGTTCTTATTCAGACTTTGCTGACCACTTCTGTAATGAAGCCTAGCCTTAGCCTCCTGTGACTGGGTTACCTTAGATGCAATATCTGCAAAATATCTTCTTTCACTTTCAACTTGGCACCTCAGGCTTCCCTTTAATGATTAAAAGCTTTTTTATATCAATCATCGACATCAAGGAGGCTATCATATAAAACTTCCTGAAATGGAGATGAGTTATTCCCCATCTAATTAAGTTTGTGATATTATGCCCATGTTATTGGATGAAACTCATAGCTTTTATCCAGACGCGAATCCTACTCTTATTGTGGGTTCTATAATAGCCAAGAGAGTCAATACTGGAAGAATAAAGCTGACAAGGCGGAAAAAGAGGCGTCAGAATAGGGCGCGAGGCTCCCTAAGCTGAAAAATTTATGACTCAACAACTCACTCAAAACTCACCAAAACATAAGTGCTTCAATGTGTTTGCTCCAGACGGACTCAACATCCCTAGCACTATAGTTAATAAATAAACTCTTCAATTTATCTTATTCTTCTTTGGAAAACCTCCATGACACCCCCAATGAGCTACTATAATTAATGCTATATCTAACTCCTTGCTTTGGTTCTAATGTCACATTTGTAGAGGTAGTGGTGCACCATGTGAAGATCCTGGTATAGTTGACACTGGCTCCCCAGTCAATGGTTTCTCCTTCCGCCTTATTAAGTGGATTAAGATTGCTCCTGATAATATCAGACTTTAAAATAAAAAAACTGCCAAACCCTTCTACATTAGATCCCTTGGGAATTACTCATTATTTTCTATCCAATTTGGGTCCCTAGTAGTGTCTTCTTAGCGATTGTTTTTAGACAAGGATAGCTTTGACTTATTCTTAGGCATCAGTCCTGGTCAAATATTGCACTATGATTAGTCACAAATTTCTATTTTTTATAGCGGAATATTAAGTTTCACTTATCATTCATAACCTGCTGAAGAATAAAGAGAAGAGAAAACCTTGAAGATGCCTATTGGAGAATTCCGAATCCAGTTAAGAGGGTGGAATATCAAAAAGTGGCGAAAAATAAGCTACCTTTCCCCACAGTTGACGCCAAAGAGGGAATGCCCATTTATCATATCAATAAGGTTAAAATCCTTCCTAAGTATCATATTCATGTGGATAAGGGAAACCAAGTTACTATACCTTCTGCTCGTCTAATAGAGATTTATGGGTATCTACCCCTCTATACATGAACCCTTGACTTGTCCTGGCATACTTGATCACACAAATCAAGGGCCTATTACCATCTTAGTAAATATTATTTCCAATCAACCTCAGACTGTGGCATGTAATTATCTAATAGACTATGTCCTCAATTTACCAATTAACAGATTTGCTCCACCACTAATTCTTATCTGACTGACTTTAGGGCTTGTTGAATCTCCCATCATAATGCAACTATAGGTCATATTTGGTGATTCTCTTGCCCTTGAGCAAAAACCATTGGCAGATTCCTTAAGTGAGGAGTAAGATGACATATTTAAAAAAATTTCAGAATTTTTTGGAATGATAGAGGGGGTCCAACATAAGGTGCAGACTACTGATACTCAACAATTTAGACCAGGCATAATGGAAATCTAAAGTAAATAAGCCTAGGTTAACAAAGGATTTATAACAGTTATTTGAGGCCTGTCAGGGGATTCTGCTAGTTAAAGTAAGACTGGGCTTCATATCTAAGTGCGTTACACCCCATTGAAAAGCTTGGAAAGCCAGTGGCATAGCAGCCCTAAAAACTATAGTAGGGACGTCCTATGGTTCCTGTGAGAGAAGTAAAAATTTAGTAGCATACCAAAGGCCCATAGCAAACCAAATGGCTGCATCTGAGGCAACCGCAGGTCTTTCTGGGGGCTGTCAATCTTTGAGGATTTACTCTCTTAGTTAATATACTCCTGCTTTAATAGTCAGGAAGAGTTTCAACTAATATATCCTCAATCCGCAATGTGCCCTATGGTATTTCCTAATCGTTCTGAAGCTCAAAAAGCTAGAACAATAATAACCAACTCTTCTGGTCGCTTCTGAGTATTTTTACACTCTTTAATTGGGAACCCTCATGATGCAGGTAGTAATGTTAAGCTCCCCTTAACACTTGTCTACATTTCTTAGTATGAAGATAGAATAAATAGAAGATGATAAGATAATCTGATATAAGATGAAAAGATAATTATTTTATTTCAAGGCCAGGGGCCGGTATTTTATAACTTTAGGTCATCTCCTGGCCATACTTAACTATCAGATGAGTTCATTAAAGTCATGCAATCTTTTATGGATTATGGCAGTGGTTATTAAAGTTCCTCAAGTTAATTTAGACCTTGAACAACATAATTACAATCATTTCAGCCCAATTGGAGTCACATCACCTCTTGTAATTGGAAGGATTTTAGGCGTAATAGTAACACCTCAGTAGTGTATATTCACTTTTCAACTAGCCCAATTACATTTTATCGTACAGCTAACGAAGTACAATAAACTAGGGAAAAGAAAAATATGAGAATCAAATAATGATGCATCACAAATCTGAATGTCAGCAGGTCTCTCAACAGTACTAGGTACTCCTTAATTAAGCCGTCCAAGTGCAAGTACTATTGTGCCAATTATAAAGATCAACATACTTAAAAGTCAATATTCATTAATTGTAATTGCATCAAATTCAAAAAGTGCAATTAAGTTTATGTTGTAAACTCACCTAAATCACACAAGTGGGTCTCATAATTGGTCATAATAAATTATATCATAGCTGTATTAATTATGTAATTGGGATGTTTGG
>JAKSZP010005643.1:0-88148 GCA_022478985.1 Massospora cicadina
ATATATACAGCATGATGGAAGAACCCAATATGGATGCATAGTCAGGTGACATTTTTGGTCAGCATATCACTTATAGTTGCAATTGCCTTCGCCAAGTGTTTTTGAACTAGGGTTGAGTGCTCCAGATTTTCTGCATACAATCTGCTGCAGCAGGGACTTCTGGAAAAAGGCAAGGGAAAATGGAAAATGAGGGTTCATGCCCAGCATAGCTTCATAAGGCATAGAGTAGACAAATGGGTGACATTGTTGCATGAAAATTGTGCCAACAAAAGAACATCCATCCAAAAATCCTGCGCATCCAAGGCATATCTGTGAAGATATTGTTTGGGGATCTTGTTGACCCTCTCTATTTGGCCATCAGACTGAGGGATGATATGCGGTGGAGCAGCATGGCTTAATATTTAGGATAGCCAAAAGTACAGTCCAAAAATAAGGCATAAACTGAGGACCCAGTCACTCACAATCTCCTGATGCAAGCCAAACATAGAAAACTCATGCCACACAAAGAGCTGGGCAATTTCCTCAAAGATGATAGCTGACAAACAAGGAACAAAGAGTGAAAACTTGATAAAGTGGTCCACGACCACCATAAATGCATTAAACCCATAGAACCTGTAATCTCAATAATGAAATCAACTGATAACAATGTCCACGGGCTCTCACCCTGCTTCAGGGCACAAAGAAGCCCATTCTTATCTGATCTATTCAATTTTTCCTGAGCGCACATTGAACTTAGATTCCTGCCAGAATATCCTCAGAGGTCCTCAGCTAGTTGAACGTCCACTTCACAAAATTAAGGCATCTTTTATTTCCCAGTTGACCCACTACTGGGAATCATGATGAGGACATATCAACTCATTGTAGAGTTGGGGTGGAACCCAAATCCTTTACATGTACAGAATCATCCCCTCCTCCTGCAAGTAAAAATTTTCACCTATGCGCATAAGACCATCTTGTCAAACAATTCCAACCCTTCCATGAAGGATGTTTGACCAACCAATACCTAGGTTTTTAAAGAACATTGGGCGCACAGTCCACCATCAAATTGCAGGAGGATCAATAGCTAAGGTTTGGGCTGGCAGAATTACCGTGGTTAGTTTCTGTGCATCCTCCTCCTTTGGATGCAGGAAAGGGTTTTTACTCAAAAGGTTGTGGACATTCAGACGCACCCTTAATGAACTTGTGTTTATGGTTAAAGCTACAGAGATTTTGATACATCTAGGCCTGGCGATGCGCCATCTTCTGCAGTTTCTGGAGAAAATAAGGGCCTGATGATACCATCATGAACAATCACTTCTATCCATTTGCCCTGAAGAAAGTAACACAGTTTTGAGTGGCCACAACACAGTGGCCATCTCCTTATGGTAAATGGCTCAAGATTATTCCAACAAGATAAACTTATGTAAAAAAGTAAGTTTTGGTTTTTAATAGTTGAAAAAATAGTAAACCCTTTGAGAAGACTATCAATGATGAAAGATATCTCTAATTGAAGGATCCCTTGATCAATCAAAATTTTATATTTATAATCTGAGATATTAGTTTACCTCAAAGCCGCCTTGTTTAGATTGCCTTCTTCCTGATTATCAATGCTATTATTGACTATGATATAATTATTTATGCCCAATTAAGAGACCACTTGGGTGCAAAGTGGTCTCACGGCAGTAACTTATTTGCACCTCCAAAATTAGTGCATCAAGATTAATGCGTTAAAGCATAAATTTGGTTTTAATTATGTGAAATTGACTATTTAGAAACTTAAAACATGAAGAACCTGAATAGTGTGTACCTAGTGCTATGATAGGCCTTCTGAAGTACCAATATAATTTATGCCATATTCTATATTATCCTATATTCTTCCCCCATTCTTTGATATTTGTCAATATATGATGTTGCTCAAATTGGGCTGGTTCTAATAAAAATTCGTTGATTAAATGTCATTATTGCTCCCAAAATCATCCTAATTAAGAGAGTAAAATTGCCTACAATTCAACTGATACAATTGCTATGTAGTCAATCTATGGGCCAAATTGACTCAGGGAAATTATTCATAGCTGCTGCCATGACTAGTAGAGGATTGTCATGGTATGACTGAACTTATTTAATTGAGTTTGACCAGTAAATGCCTAAGAGGTATACAATATTAGTGCCTGACTGATTAATAAAACATCATTTTACTTTGATCATAAATAAGTATTTTATATATTTGTTATATTTTACTCTCTTTTTGCCACATTTTAAAACCTTTCTCTCTCGTTGCAAACACTTTTGCAAACAAATCAATTCAAGTTTAGGTAATTTTGATAATCTTGTCAAGGAGATTAGTGTGCACCCAATGTTGGGTAGCAGTTGGGCGAGTAAAGTTAAGGGCACAGGTGCGGTCCCCACATCAACCAAGTTTCATAAACCCCTTGGCAAAACTGGCAGCATAGATAAAATTAATAGCAAAAACTGGCAGTTACCATTTCCCCAGAATTTTTGGCCTGGAAAGCGCACTGCAACCAGTTCTTAATATGCTGCACTCCCAACCATTATTGTCTGTAGAAAATGGGGTGCATGTCTTCCTGAATATACAACAAACGGCGCTTTGGGAGAAGTTTTGTGGAGATGTACACACCTTTCCTGAACGCGGTGTACGTCGCACCACATTATATGCCTCACAGTTTGTTGGATCTTGGATTCAAAATTAAAATGCGGTGGACAAAGCCACAAAAGTGCAGGTGGTGGACCTCCTGGAAGGTCAATGGGTAGTCAAAATGAAGCGCACTTGCTGGACTAAATCCAACCTAATTCTGTTACCTTTGACTTCCTTCCTACTACAATTAAGTACACCATACTGGAGCACCACCTGAAGGCTGGGATCGCCCAATATGGGGAAGTCCAATCCTATGAGATGCAGCACTTTATGCTCATGCTGGACCTGTGCACAGGCAAAGCAATTGCTGTTCTCAACCCATCTGTGGGGGTAGCGGAAGATTTGACCCAAATCCCTCACACTGCTTTTGTGGAAATTAATGGGCAAGACTCCTGCCCATTCAGGGTCACTGTGGATAGCGCGCCTCCTATCTGCACTTTCTGCCGCACTTTTGGCCACAAGGCCCATATTTGCCCCACCAAGGAGGGCATTAGCCAAACTGAAATAATCCCAGAAACAATGTGCAGTGCAGACGCCCACTATGAACTGGCAAAAGATACTGAAGCAGCCTTCCCGTGGGGTGTGCCTGGGCGCTACATTCAAGTGAAACCTGTATCCCCACAGGAGTTCAAGAAGGCCAATCAGGCTGCCAAGTAGCAGCTAAGGTGGTGGCCACGACCAAGTCCATGATCCCACATGCCCAGATCCAGGAGGACATCATGTCATTTGCTGCGGAATCAGCTCAAAACTCCTTTCACCAATCAGATTGGGCCACCCAAGATGAAGACCTGATGGGTGAGTTGGTTTCACCTGACTAATGCTACCAAGAATCAATTGAATCTGAGTTGATCACCTATATTCCTTCTGAAATTACACCATCATGAGATGGTGCACCACAAGTGCACACAACACCAAAAAATCGTTCCAAAGTGGGGAAAAAGCAGAAGGCAAAAGCCAACGCAAACCCCACAACAAAAGCTTACACATACTGAACCATACTCCATAGCACAGGATACCTGCACTGCCATACAGCGACGTGCTGAAAAAGAGAAGGCTGAAGGGCAAAGGTGCCCTTCCCCTCGCACCTAAGGTGCAATGGGGGGAGCCTTTACTATAGGGACGTTGAACGTCGCTGGACTCAAGGCCTCACCATCCTGGGCTCGGAAACTGAGTTTTTTATAAAATAATTTACCCGTGGACATCCTGGCCATTCAGGAAACCCACTGTCCTCGTGGTGCAGAGGACACATGGGCAACCATACTCCCCCCTTCCCTTTTGGTCACCGCACTGTGGGGTGCTTGTTTGAGTGACCCATAATTTTAAATTTATTTTGTCAACATTGTACCTCAATGGACATGTCCGTGTTGTATCCTTTTCATGGGATGACAAAGTTCACGCTGTCATTAACATTTATGCCCCAAACTGTGCATGAGATCATTTGGAATTCTTCTCAGCTGTCAATTCCATCCTGTTGCCCCCAACCCGTTTGTTGTTTTGACCTGAACTGCTGGACCAACCTGACCACAGACCGCTGGCCCTCGTCACCTACACCCCCACAGAGGCACATAGAACTTCACGTTCTAAAAACCACCTTGGGGTTGTTTGATACTCAGCCACATCATGCACCGCTACTTCCAAACATGACTCACCCCCATGTGCACAATGGCCAGCTAAGGTCTATGACCTGAATTGACCTTATTCTCGCACCATTGAAATTTCAATTCCAAGTTTCCCACTTTACAATGACAAAAATCGATTTCTCTGACCACAGGATGGTATCAGTTTTCTTCTCTTTGTCCAATCCAGTGACACAGGCGCCGAAGTAGTTTAAGCTCCACCCATCTGAGATCACGTCACTCAGGTTTTCCTCATGGGTGGACACCAAGACCTTGACTCCAGAGCTTACCACATCATTGTGTGCAGACCCACTTTCCATCTGGTCAACCTTCAAAGCGAACACCATCTGTCAGGCTTGCCACATCTCATCACACCATTCGCATGCTGCCTCAGCAGTCATTTTGCGCATGCTGGCAGAAGTATACCATCTGGAATCCAATGTCCTAGTGGCAGGCTACAGCTCAGCTTGGGGTCATAAGTGGCAGAAGTATCCACTTGCCTCAACGCACTGGTAAAACAGCACAAGCATCAGGTTTGTGTTCAGTATAAAGCAAAGCATATAACAGCAGGTGATACATGCTCCACTTACTTTTTTCAAAAATTCTTTGCACCGCCAGAGCTTGGCCTGCACACAGGTGCAGAAGCCAGACCACTCCATTGCAGATACTCCAGCCAAAGTTGCAATCGATGTTAAAAATTATTACTCTAAATTGTATCACTCCAATCCAGTTCAGCTGGCCAAAGTGGACAATTTTCTCTAAAGTGCACATATCTACATCATTTCCATTATTCAGAGACAATAATTTTATTTTTCAGGATGAACTCTTGTCTGCCGTTCGCGGTGCACCATACAGGAAATGCCCAGTTCCAGATGGCTTTTCTTGTGAGTTCTATAAAAATATTTCAAATATTTTTCCTCCTTGCTGCTTGCCTCAATGAACCAATGCCTTATTGAGATGCGCCTCCTCCCTGGAGGAAAAGAGGCCTTCACAATAAAGTTGTACAAGAAAGGGGATAAGCTGGACTTGGCCAACTGGCGCCCCATTTCACTCACTAACACAGACACAAAATTATTTATTAAATTCATGGAAAACCGTCTAGGGGTAGTTGTCTCTGCTCTCATTTACCCTGAACAAATTTTTCATTCCCAAACAGTCTATTTGGGACAACATACACACCGTAGCCAACGTCTGTTAATCCATGGCTTCTGAAGCACTTGTTTATTAGATCAGCAGAAGGCCCATGTTAGAGTTAACTGGGATTACCTCAGAGCCTGCCTCCACAAGTTCCACCTCCCCTATCGCTTCATTAATTGGGTGATGTTGCTCACAGAATCTGCCACAATGGCTGTGCGTGGCCCTGGCTTTCTCAAGGATGAAGTTCGCCTTCAAAGGGATTACGCCAAGGGGATACTCTTAGCCCACTCTTGTATAACTTCAGCCTTGACCCACTTCTTCGCAATGTAAATGCCAGCCTTACTGGTGTCCATGTGCAAGGCCAAGCACCAGTCAAAATGTTGGCGTTTGCTGATTATTGTGTGGTTGGGTTGTCTGACAATCATGATGCATTTGCGCTTGAAGCTACTATCCAAGTTTACTCCAGGGTAAGTAATGCTGCACTTAACGCCTCCAAAACCAAAATTGTTCTCCTTGGTCGGTACCAAGCCCTCTGGTCCCCAGCGCCACGTTTTATACCTGCTTCAACAACTTTCTCATGGTATCACTTGCTCTGCCCACCCCACACTGCCCCGCTTGTGCCCCCCTTTGTGTTAAGCCCCACCGCTGGCCCTTTCCGCCATTTGGGGTGTGGCTAAGGCGGGAGGGTACGCCTCAACGGTTATGAAGCATCATATCCTAGACAATTTTATGAAACGCATAGCTTCCCTCAAAGCCCGCCGGACCTCCCTTACAGGCAGGGTAGTGCTAGCCAGCTCTATGCTCCCTTCTAAAGTTTGGTTTGGGGCCCACGCCATCGCTTTTCCCCCTCCTTTATTCAAGTCATTATACGCCCTTCTGCAAGGGTGGATTTGGTTAGGCCGCCCACCGCCAGTGCTCCTGGAAATCTTTTTTGGCACTCGCCATAGTGGTGGCATGGGCCTGCTCAACTATGAGGACCACGCCGCTAAAATACTTGGCACCTGGATCGCTGCATTCACCAAACCAATGATCTAAGCCTAGCACTGATCATGCGTGGCCCGCTCCAACTTCTCCTGTGCCCTGGGCCTCAGCAATCCCACCCACCCCATTTTCTATTAAAGTACCTTGCCTCACACCCTTCTTCTGCGGCCCACATGGGACGTCGCCCCACTTCAAAAGAATTCTCATCTCCATGCGGGGCGCTGAGTGGAGAATTAACATCAATGGGCACACCGCCCAGAGGGGGCGCCCTACTCGTCGGTTCACCCAGGAAGTATAAGGACAACCCATTCTGAACGGAGTGATACTCATGAGGTCCCCTATCATAGCCAGGGTGGACTACCTGGACATGTTGGACATCCTCTACTCCCTCAATACTCAGAAAGCCATTTGAAAGTATGCCCACCACCCTCTTCTGCAGCCACATATTTGATCCCATGTGTGGCGCTGCTTGAAGTGGGTATACTGTACTGCTGAGCGCTCTAACGCTTTGCACTCATCATGTGTTGTGTGTGGCCAGTATGGGACTTTGGTTCACCGCATGAAAAAGTGCTTTCCCTCAAAAGTGATATGGCGTGAGGTTCAGCATCTCTTTTGACAGGATTAGGATCAGGCACAGCCTTTCTGCCTGTCTAAGGACTTCTTCGCCTTGTACTTGGCTTCTCCTATACCACCTCCCTCCATGCCTTAGTGGTTGCAATCGTTATGTGGACCATCCACATGGTCATCTTGGATGCTATCTTAGGCTCTACTCCCACCCTCCAGGAAGCTGTACGCCAGTTCCAGTCGCACCTTGTGGACTACTTTCAAGCTGGATGTTTGGGTATCTACCACCCCATTGCTGCCTGTTGGTCTCATCCTGGTTTCCAGTTTGGTTCCTCACTTCCAATCCCTTCCTACATACATGCTCAATAGTGGCGCAAGCCCCTATACAAGTAACCCCCCTTCCTTTTCTCGACGTTCCCACTGGCAACAGGAGATAGCTTTTTCTTCTCTGGGGTGCCCTCCTCTTGCTGATGTTCATTTCGTTAGTCACTTATTGGAAGTGTCTGTCCCCTGGTTGGCCTTCCCTAAATGAAATTTTTATGTATAAAGATTTCTATTTATTATATTTTAGTGATATACTTACTATATGCTGGAAGGGTTTTGCACAGTATCAAGCCCACTGAGCAAATTGGATGGAAGATATGGAGATCGCCGGTTCATGGAACACATCTAATAGTTATAATAAAATATGGAGCAATTGCTCCAACAACACTTCTTTGTTTAACTTTATATTTTACAGCAGATACTCTCTGCTTGACTCTCTCATCTCTACTAAAAATTTTCTTCTTCTTTCGTCTCATCTTGCTTATATATCAGCGACTTTGGTCAACACCACTCCTTTGGCTTGAACTATTCAGTTCCACCATATTTTCATTAGCTCTGGCAGAGTATACTATTTTTAAATTCTCTCACCTTAGTTTGAGGCGATATACTAATTATTCATATGTTGACATCACCTTATCATTTTATTTGGAGGCAATCCAATAATTACCCATCTTGACCCAATATCACCTAATTTTAAGGAGCTTTAATATTCATGCATTGTAATCATGAACAGAGTACCTTAGCCAATCTGCCGTGGCTATCTAGGGCTTATCATCCAGTCATATCAGGATCTTAACATTACGATCCTTGTTGGGACCATCTAGTACTAAAAAAAATTACCCCCCTTGACTGGAAAATAAGTCTCCTATTGTTTATACGCCTGGAGGAACTTCACATGCACTTTTTTAATAATTAGTTTGCTCGCAGGGTCCTTAATAATATAGGCGTTGACACCTGTTTTCTCAATACTTTTAAAACGTACCAATCCAGATGCTGGCCAATTTGTGCTTCTGATCAATCCCGTGCTGGTCATGGAATAATATCAGATTTTCATTTTTAACTGAGCTAGCTGCTATGAAATTCCTAATCAGAGGCCTGATTCCTTATCTTTTTAGCCAAACTGAAGGAATATGCGCTGGTTTGCAACTTGATCAACTTTTCTGCAAGGTTAGTCAAGTAACATTGGAGATCTATTACACCAGTATCTTCTACGCAAGCATAGAGAAGTGCCAGAAGAGCAGGGTGTCGTCCAGATAGTAATCTTAAGGGACCCTTCCCCGTGGCAGAATAATAGCTAATGTTATAAGCAAAGACGGTGGTGGAAAGGAGGGAACTCCAATCTTAAGGTCAATCCGCCCAATTTATGAAGTATGTTCACTAAAGTCCACTATTTTCACAGCCATCCCATCAGACTCTAGGGTGATATGGGGTCATCAGAACCCCATGGATGGCCAACAGCTCGCTTAGCTTTGGAAAGATATGGGAAGTGAAGTTAAATTCCATTTCTGGTAAGGATAAACTGAGGGCAGTCATGTTGCTGGATAATAAATCCATTATGAACTTGGCCACCAGACCGCCCCCAAATCCCATATTGCCTATTCTTCAACCCAGCTGGTCACATGGTGATTGAAACCAGAAGGTATTTAGGCCAGTTATCTCCCATTAGCAGGGTGCCAACGTCATCAATGGAAACTGTATGCCAAGAAAAATGCGGTTTTACCAACTTGTATGAAGTCTTCTGGTGGAAAAGCCTTTCCACTTGGCACTGCTGGCAGCATGAAAATGTTTCAATCACATCAAAGTTCATGCTTTCTAGTAGTATTAAGGATGCAACAGTTCCAACGTCTTGTGCACTTGAACATGTCCAAAAGCCCTATGTGCGCTCATGATAATGCTTTATCATGCTGATGGTCGTGGGAGGTTCACCATAGAGTCTCTAATCCGTTTGTACAGCTCGCTGTTCTGCTGAAAATTATTATCTGGCATCTCATTTAAAGCCTTTATAACTTGAGGTGTTTTATCATCATATTTCCCATTGAGCATTTTATTGTAAATCACATCTCTTAGATCCGTTGTGATGGCAAATGCTGGTAGCCTTAAAAAGCAATTGGCGTTCTGGTGTTTGCTCCAAGTTAGTGAAGGATATCAAAGTCATAAGCATGCAGTTTGAGGGCCCATTGGGCTAGGTGCTCTTCAGGCTCCTTGAGATTCTGAAACCAGCGTAACTAATCATGATCCGTTACAACTTTAAACTTTACTCCAAGAAAGTACACCCTAAATTACTTATATGCATAGATCGCCACTAAGCACTCCTAATCAGTCATTGAATAATTATATTCATGGCAGGTCAGGCTCCGACTGAAGTATTCAATGGATAGCTCCTCCCCTCATCACCTTTATTGGGATAAAACAGCCCCAACAGCGGAAAGCGACGCATCCATCTGAATAATGAGATCTTTATTGAGATTTGGGTAGCACAACACTGGCACACTGATTAACACCATCTGAAGCTTATCATAGAAGCGTAATGAAATTCCATTCATTCTAAACTGGCATCCTTTTTTAATAACTCAAAAAGCGGGCCTTCTATACAGCTGAAGTTGAGGTATAAAGCAGCAGTAGTAGCTGACCATCCCAAAAATACTTGTGTGTCACGCTTGCTGTTTGGTGTAGTCATCTTTCAGATAGCCTCTACCGGGTCTGGTTGGGCTTACAACCTTGTCACATCTACCACAAAACCGAAATCTTCCAGCTTTCCTTGAAGAAGTGGCTTTTCTGGGGCTTGATCTTGATATTGTCCTCAGCGAACTGTTGGAATACCTCCTCTAGATATTTAAGATGCACATATAAAGTTTAAGAGAAGATATCGATATCATCAAGGTACAAAATGATGCATGACAAATTTAGATCACTAAGGATAGTGTCCATGGATCATTGGAACGTAGCTTGGGTGTTACATAGTCCTTGAGGCATACCTATTGGCTGGAAAAGCCCCCTGGATGTGATTATGATGCATTTCTCCTGTTCCACCGCAGGTATCTTGATTTTCAAGTAACCCAATATCAGATCTATTGTCAAGAAGTAGCAAGCTCATCCTAACCGATACAAAGCATTATCAATCTGAGGTGAGGATACAAGTCCTTTTTAGTAATACTGTTGAGCTTCTGGTAGGCTATCGCCACCCAAATTGGTACAGTCCTTTTTTACAATCAGAATGGGAAAGCCCATGTACTCTTGGATGGTTCAAGCATCCCTTACTCCATCAGCTTATTAAATTCCTCAGTGAAACTTCTTCAGCTGCCCCTGATTGATGGATTGGCTGAGACCTTATGGGGGGATGATCTCCTGTGTCTGATTGATGGACCCCCCTGAGTGCACCTTAAATTGCGGTCAGTTGACAGAAAAATATTCTTATATTTTTGAAATAAAGCTATATCTTGATCTTTTAATTTTCTGATAACCCATTAAATTCTCACGCGGTACCACCGCCATTATGCTAGGCTGTGGCCTGACAGGTAGACCAAATTCATCCAACGGCCTGAACTTGTGAACCCAAAGGACCTCCTCAACTGGGGTCAAGTGTATATACGCCACTATTTGATGCTCAGATTCGCAATGGTTTGTTTGTAGCTATAAAAGAAAAACCTTGATCTCCCTATGTTCCAGAAGTATAATGCTTGGAGCCACATGAGGTTAAGCCACAATTGCTGATAAGGCCCAATGACCTCCCCATAGAGCTCAGCTGGCACTTCCACCTCTAACTCAGTGTGTACTATTACTTGGTGTCCAGAGGGAATAGATAAAGGCCTAGAAGCTCTGAGCGGCAGCCCTTGATATTTGTACATATGCTGGGGTGGAACCCAGGTCTTGCTCTTTAGTCAATGGTAGCAAACTGGAATCATCCTGTCACTCTATGCAAGGTTGATATGTCCCATATGCACTGGATCCTTTGGCACTCTTCTGGAGATGAAGTAAATTGGGATCGGTTTCCATAAATTTTTGAAGGTCTTCTCCACCATATCAATGACAGCACCAAAGTGGTGAATGAAAGCAGTTCCAATTAACAGGTCATAATTATTGTTTGGTAGCACTATTGCTGGAGCTACAACGACAATTGACCCAAACAGCAAAGATAGTTCATTGTATGCTCTCTCAGAGACCGTGCTTTCCTCTCCAGTGCTACCATACACCATTTTATGTTCTACATCAGGCTTTAACGTCAACTCGGCCACCAACCTAGTGGAATCTACGTTTACAGGAGCGCCTGTATCTATTATTTTGTGAACTTGATATTTTCTACAAAAATGTAACATTATGTACACTCAGAATAAGAAGAATTTTGACTGTTTAATATGTGGACATTTAAGGGATTGCTTTTCATAAAGAATCTCATAATCCCCTCACTGACTTTGAGGTATTCTTTGGCAATAGCATCTACTGAGAGAGACATTTACACCATTCAGGGAAGTTTCATCTGAGACTTGGCTTAGCTCATCTGAAGAATCTTGGTTTAACATTTGACAACTATACGTCTTTGGTTGCACATGAGATCCTTCTTCTGCCACAGCCTTGGCTTGCACCCATGTCAGTACGTTTAACCCTCCTACCAGATACTGGTATAAAAACTTATCAACATACTGAGGAACTTCCGCGGAATATACTATGTTAAGTTCAGGTGGGAAGTTCAGGGTTGGGATAGCGAGGGTAGAGAGTCCCATCTCTACTCAGCTACATCTTTTCCCTGGTATTATTGATCCTGTTGTAGATAGTGAACCTGACGGTTAAGGCAACTTTGGGCAAGGTGGCCAGGGTGATTGCATTCAAAACAATTTACCCTGTAGGGTACTCGTCCTTGGTCTTTGTAAAATGGGCCAAGCCAATAATTTGTTTGTTGGCAATTGGCGTACCCAGGGACAGGTCAAAAGGTTGATTGCTGATGGTTGGCATAATTAGGTCTAGGATGGGAGCTGGGCTGCGGCGATTATTGTAAGTAGGTATGGATTGGAAGTTAAACTGCTTGGGATAACTTGGCCGAGGACAAGGTTCATAATTATAATAAGGCTAAGGGTTAACATCTGGAATCTGAACTTGATGGGAGAATTCCCCCAAATAAAAAGTATTGGCAACATCGGCAGTATGTTTTCTGCTCTGTATTGGGCGGAGGAAAAGTAGTGGATAGATGGCACAAAAGCTGAACAACTTTGAGCAGGGGTACGTCATCCTCCAAAATTGGAGTCATGATGTTGTAAAGCTCACATTATGGCTTCACTGTGGAGGTCATTGTAATGCACACATTGGATTTTGTCAAGTCCCCTCCCCAATCAACACATGGTCTTCCACCATAAACTGGTCAGCAAATGCAGTGAGGGTCTCATTACGCTGGAACCCCATGGTCAAGCACTCAGTCTTCCGCTGCAACATCTTTGCAGTACCTTCAAAAAACTGCAGCACAGTATCCTTCACTTCTTGGTATGTAACGGAACTTCTTGGAAGATAGCAGGTGACTTGGTCACCACTCCCAACATCTAAGGCGGATATTAACAATTTAGCTATGCGCCAATCTGAGGCTCCTTATGCTGCACACTCAAGTTGTTTAAAAAAGCTGTGGATATTCCCATCAATATCAAATGGGGCAGCTTATCAATACAAACCTCTTCCTCCCACAATAACTGAAAACCTTTGGAGCGTACTAAGGAATGGGTCAAGATCCATAAGCAGTATCTCGATGAGGAGCTGGTCCAGAAGCGATTGGCTTGTCCACTGATTCAGAGGTAGCGTGGGTACCTTTGGTGGGCAGTACAGCCATCACTTGAGGGGAATTGGTTCTCCAATACATAATCATCTCTGGAGTTGAACTCCTGAATGGAGTAGCTCAAGCTGCCTGCAGTATCAGCAAAAAGCTCCTCAAGTGGGTATCCAGTGACATATTTCTCATAATACAATTCTCCTTGAGCAGTCCCTTAGCGCTCATCCACTTCCCATTGAGTGGGCTGGGAGGTACCATCCAGCTTCCACTCTGTGCAATACAGTCGTTCAGTAGTGTTGTCCAGGCAATTAGAAAGTTGCCTGTTTTGTTGTCCAAGGATCCGAATTTAGCTGAATGTGTTGTTGAGCTAGCTTTTTATGTCGTTCAACTCCTTAAGGAGATCACCCTGCTTTTTGAGCACCGCGTTTAAGACTAGTTTAATTTCATCATATTTGGATGGAGCAGTGTACCGTGAGAATTTCCCATCTGCGCAGGCCTATAGCAACATGGCTGGTGACTGGAGAATTTTTATTTTTTATTTTGTGGTTGATCAATGGGCCCCCTGTAGTGAGCACCACTGTTAATATTTTGGTGACATCTTTGCTATACACTGGAAGATTTTTGCGCAGGGCCAAGCCCACTGAGCAATCAGACAGAGAATATGGAGATCGCCAGTCCTTGGAATATATTTGATAGATATTATAAAAATGAATTAATTTCCCTAAAAACATCTCTTTATTTAACTTAATATTTTACAACAGATACTCTCTGCTCCGCTCTATCTTCTCTACTAATAATCATCCACCCTTCACTTGTCTCATATCGCTTATATATCAGCGAGTTCAGTTAATAATGCTCCTTTGGCTTAAACTATTCAGTCCTGACATACACTCATCAGCTCTGGCAGAGTATACTATTCTTAAATTCCCTATTGCCTTAGTTTGAGGCGATCTACTAATTATTTATCATATGTCAACATCGCCTTATCATCTTATCTGAAGGTGATCCAATAATTACCCCATTCTGACTTAACATCACCATATCCCAAAGCGCTCAAATATTTGTACGCTGTTTATCATGGTCAGCGGATTCTAGACAATGCGCCGTGGCTATCTAAGGCTTGTCATCCAGTCATATCAGGATCTCAACACTATTGTTTATTGTTCATCATTTGTCATCTATTGCTCATCAGTTGTATCTGTCTGTTATATAATGTCTGTATTAGATAAGTAGTGTACATGCCTATAATTCCCAAAGAGAAGTACTAAGTTTATTCGCCTGCCAGAGAATAGTCCTAATTGTTTAGAGTACCTAAAATCTTTAATTAAAAAGTCAGAAGGTCTCATATTTTTATATCCAGTAGACTTTATAACGGTGAGTGTACAGGAGTTACTTGGCCATTTTTGAGAGTTATCAGAGTATCCAATTACCAATTATGGGCAGAAGTTTTTTTTATAAAGTGAGTTTATATCCTCAATTTCCTTTCTAAGTGATTTAGCTTACACTCTTGGCTAAAACCTAACAGTAAGCAACCTGATGTTTAAACCCATCATTTTTTTGAAGCTACACCACGCCCACTGCAGCAAAGAGGCATATCATGTCACTATGCTGACTGGTTGGACTGGTATGTTTGAGAATGGGAGTCGCCAAGAACACCTCCTTGATGGCGCAAAATATGCATTAGAATCATACGTCCATCTGAATGGAACATTCCTCCCCATCAAGGGATGAAGCAGTGCTGCCAATTGTGAAATTGCAGAGATTATTTTTGAATAGTAATGTGCCCAAAAAACTCCGCAGCTGCTTCTGGGTGGTAGGAGTGGACTACAAGAGGTTAGCCTCATTCTTGCGGGGGTAAATAGTATACCCATCCTTCTAAATCAAGTTATCCATGAAAGAAACCTCCTTCCTAAAAATTGCAAATGGAGGTAACATTTAGAGGTCCGCTAAGTGCAGCGGAGCCAACATCGCCTCCAGGTCCTTTTTATGCTGCTCAGGAGTTGGAGAATGCACTAAAATATCATCAATTTATACCAACACATGTGAACTGTAGGTCGCCAAGTAAATCATCAATTGTATGCTGAAATGTGCTGGGGCGTTCTATAAGCCATAAGGCTTTTTCAGTACAGAATGATTCCCCTTTTGGCATAAATTGTTGTAAACCACTTTAGGCCTTCCACCACTCAAATTTGGTTAAGAGCATTAACAATATCAAGCTTCAAAAACACTTGGATATTGCAATTGCCTGGCTGATGGTCTGCTCGAGGGAAAGGGGATAAGTGTCATGTATGGTGTTATTGTTTAGATGCCTATAGTCCACGCAGGGATGTAACGTTTCATTTCCTTCTGAGTGAAAACTATGTGGTAATTGACTGGGTAAAGTTTCAAAAGCACCACCTTTTTTAAGCATATTTTCTAACCACACCTCCAGCGCCTTGTCTTCCCGCTCCATGTAGGGATACAATGGATAATTGATAATAACCACATACACCGTCAAAAGAAAAGTCATGTCATACTCATAATGAGGCAGAAGTTGGTAAGCTTTTTACAGGTCAAATATATCCTTATTTGATACTAGTTCAAGGAAAATCAGGCGGAAGGTCCGCAGGAGAAAGAATAGATGTAATTGAACCCACCCCATTCCAATGCTAATGTGTCAATAGGAGGAAGCTCACCCTAAAAATTGGGTATTTGAAAAAGATAAAACATTAGAGTCAAAGTTGATATTAACCTGCTGCCAACGCAACCAGCCTACACCCAGATCACCAGGATCAGCAGATCTGGAACCACGGCAAGGCGATCATAAAAGCAAACTAGTGCACCAAAAAGGGTACAAAACGCCGTATCTTTTAAGAGGCCATTAGGGCGGATGATGCACAACACAGAAGCGCCCATCTCAAAGTTTAAATATAGACACTGCGCTAGTTTCTTACTCATAAAATTTCCCGCTGCTTTTATATCTACAAGTACTTTAATTTGGCACCTTATGTGCGCTCAACTGAAATTCAATAGATAACAAAAGTGGGCAAAATCATGTTTGTTAGCAACAGCATGGAATACCACTGGATAAGAAGTTATATCAACTGAGTCAGTAGGGTAATTAGAATTTAAGGATGAAATGGGATCTATAGCTGGAAGAGTCTTCTCAAATTCTTCTTGCTGTACCGCCAACTAAACAGGCAACAGAAGATTGAGATTTACCTGCTCCTTCATGGGAGCCGCCCTAACAACTAGCACCTTGGAATCATAATGGGAAGAAGATGGAAGAATAGAGGAAGGGGAATTATCGGAATTAAAAACAAATACCCCTGGAATCTGATCACAACATACACTATGATTGAGAGTCAAAGCGCACGCTGTGTTGTTTTGTTATCCACTCAACACCTCTTAGTAGAGAACTGTTTTGTACACCTCTAACACACCCTGTGTATTTCAAAGCGTGGAACTAATAGAGGTGGCCATTGTAGCACCTATTCCAAGGTACTCAACTGAGATTCCCAAGAAGAGTGGTTGGCAGAAATAGGATTCAGTGCGACATGCAGTACCACAATAAATACTTCAAAAGGAAGACTTAACCCAGAAGTTTGACCCCAAAAAGCTAAAATGAACAAGGACAGATTGAGGTTAACGCGGCCAAAGTTAAAAGTCATAGGAGATGAGGCAATCTCAATACTGGCTCCTGAACCACCAAAGACACCAAAGTAATCAGGGGAATGGAAACTCCCGCCTGGTTGGACAAATTCAGAATCCCACACACCCAATGGTGCATTCTCTAACTGCATCCAATAGTGATAAAATCAGATGGGCAATTATAATGGAAGTAGAAGTCATCATATTAGCTGAGAACTGAACCTGCAACTCTTGCAGGGCGTCCAAAAATGGATAGCCACTTAGAAGGAAAGTATAAATGAACTCACTCCAGCTTTATGGGGAGAAACTGGGTATTTTATGAGGGGAAAAGTATTGAATCAGAAATTCCACCACCTTCATGCAGAAACACCTGACAAATGCACCAATTGGCCATACAAAAATATATAAGTAAGCGCCAATTGTAAGTTCATTTGCAAAAATACTTACAACACCTACTTCCAGAAGAAGATGTAGATGACAAAGATTAATGATTGATCAATTATGTCATGAAACCGGCTAATAAAGTTGAAATCATCCTGCCAGTCTGGATGAATGGACACCCAGAACATAAGCCAGAATACAAGAGGCATAAGTATCTACACAATCTGGTATTTTATTATGAGAAAACAACTGAAGGAATACAACTGTATACTACCGTTACTAACATGCTCAAATGTAAACACACAGTTGCAATGGTAGAGGCCAAAGATTTCGCAGAGTTTGTTTCATTGGGCACCCCATGGGCCAAAATACGCTTGGGAAACATGGGGTGTCAAGCGCACAGAAGGGTTGCAAACCTTATACCATTGGGTGGGAATCTCCTTAACAGTAGAGCTACATCATGACACCATAAGGAAAATAAAATGGAGGTCAACCCTAGGTGACCACCATAACAATGTCCTCATTCAAGTAGGGAGGTTAACTTTCATGGAGAGTTCTGATAATACTAAGACTGCACTGGCACTAAGGATGAGTTACCACCTAAAGAACCAACCAAAATACCTTTGGTACAGCCATCCATATTGTAGGATGAAGGGATAATAGAGAAATCACAAGCACTAAACCGTATTTTGAATTGGAGCTGTTTTTCATTGATTCTTCCAAATTATTCCCCCGCTGTCTTTGTCCTAAAAAAGGTTATCCCATTTATAAAAATAAAAATAAAATGGCAGTTGAAGCCGCTGCAGCTCCTGCCAACACCCTACTCGTCCAGCAACTCCATGGGGCAATGGAACCCCTAGTTAAGGGTATTCCTACACCAATTTCCTCGTGATTTTGAGGAAGAGGCGAAATATGAGATTGAGGAGCTGGCTTTTGGTGCGAGCTGCGCCTGCATTGATGCAGCAAAACCTCTCTTTTTGACCATAATTACCCTGAAACCCACCGGCACATTAAGTCATTAACTTGTGTGCAGCTCTCATCACTTTTGCTGGGCATCAACATGCTCATTACATTGAGGCGATGGACACTGCCGGCCTCATTTACAAAGAAAACCCACACTTATACCTCCTTATGCCACATGTCGCTGATGCTCCCACCCCAATGCTGTCCACCATGGTCCACCAGCTAAAGCGGGCGCCAGACAAAAGTTTCCCCAAATCTTCCTCACCTTCTGATATGGCTTCCTAGGCTATTAGCTGAGGTGCCATATTAGGAATATTTTTTACTCTATAATCCTTTTTATTTGGCGCATTTGCAAGTATAAAGAAGCGTGGCGCCTCCCCTTTTGGGTTTAGGCACCACTAGTGCTAAAAAAGAGCAACCACAAGCACTAGCCAGAAATTATAAAATTGGAAAATGTAGCTACAAAATGCTCAGCAAACTCCCAATTTTTTACAATTAAAATTTGATTTTTTATAACTTAATGAAAACTAAAGAACAGAATTGAGAAAAAGATTGAGCAACTTTGGAATTTGTCAGGGTCCCCTGCCTTTTAAACTCATTAGACAGAGAATGGAAAACAGGTGCATTATTGTTGGGAACACCCTCGTAATTTTATCATGGTGGATTGACACCTAAATTTTTCCCAATAACAATTTGGATCTGACTTGCCCAACTGGACTGGTGTCAAATTCTTCACAAAAAATTTTGTTTTGCATTAATTTCACTTGGTGTAATGGTGATGAATCCTCCAGTGGATGGAAGGTTGCGCCCATGGACAGGCCAAGTATGGGTGGTCCCATTGGTATCATGAGGGTAAATTACACCCATTCCCTGTTGGGGATGAGCACGCTTTTGCCAACAAATGAGGGGAATGGCAGATGGGAATTTCTGAGTCCAATAGTTAATTCTTTGATTTATTTTTTTCCAGTTTTATTTTACTTTTACTAGCATAACTTGAACTGGTGGAGAAAACCTCTATTAAACTGCTACTACCACCTCCTGATACACAACCCAAATTTATTGCACCAACTTCTGGGTGGTGAGAAGAGGGGGTTGAGGCGCGATTAAGGAATACGCTGACACCCACTTCTCATATATCACATGAGCTAAATTTCCCAAGGTGACAAGAGGGATTGCCACAGGATTTCTCCCCTTTTTGGTTTAAATATGGGAGTTTTTCTGATTAAGCTTCAAGGGTCGCTCCCCAAGGCCTACAGAAACAATATAGTGTTTATGGCCACTAATACTAGTTATTACAAGGGATGGGAAACATGGTACCTAGCAAGAATGCAGCTGATGAATAGCTAAGATAATTCGCTTTACATATCCCCACGTAAAGATTTGTTTTTTAAAGAATACAGGATAAAAATTGATCACACCAGGACCTGTGGGGGACTGTTGTCTTATGTTCTGGGGCTTGGGGAATAAGAAATATACATTAATTATGTTAGACTTAATTACGCTCAATTCTAGCAGATTAACACTCTAAATTGATCACAATGTTAATTTGGTCTCTACCTGTCCAGCTAAATTAGTCTCATTTTTATACTAAAGCCTTTAACTGATGTAATTTTGCTTGGTGGATTGATGACACATTGTCCAGTGGATGACTAATTGTGCCCATGGACAGGGTAAATATGGGAGGTCCCACTGTGTATCAAAAGGGTTTAACGTTCCTGGTTTGTTGGGGATGGGTTCACGGCTTCTGGTGGAGAGAAAACAAGTTGGCGGGGTTATGATCCCAAGGGTACAACAGACACTTTAAATTTACTGGATAGCAATTAATTATTTAGGACAATTCCTGGGATGGGGGAAGAGATTATGAGGTGAAATGAGCAGTCACAAACTTCCCAATGGTGATGGCTTCTTACTGCTGTTAACTCTAGACACACATCCCCAATTCTCTATGTACCAACTCCCGGGTGATAATCATAAAAAAGGGAACAATAGTTAGTGGTAAGCTGTCACCTACCTTTAAACTTCCACATGGGTCAGATCTCCCTGGGAATGACAGGAACAACCGCTTTCTTAACCCCCATCTTTGTCTAAATGGGAACTCCTCACGTTAAGGAGCAGGGGGTGCTCCCTAGAACTTACACTGAAAGTGAGAAGTAGTAATAATTAGACAATACCCTGGATGCATGCTGGGCAGGTGCTTTCCACCTCCTCTCACCTTTAAAGGCCATCTATAGATACAAGGATTTCAGTCAATAACCGCCCAAACCAGCCAAGTTTCATATAAAGACCAAATTGAATCTGCAATAAAACAAGGGCTACCCTTGGGGAAAGAAAGATTGTATGGTAAAAACACAAGCTAGGTACTTTTAGGACTTTTTTATGACCTTATTATCCAGCCATTATCTGTACTTCCTATTGGCTTACAAAAGATGTAACTTCAATGTGTATTCGAGTTATCAGCATATAGTACTATTTTTTGAATATAATCTCTATTGAACATCAGTAAAGTGTTGATAATGTGATTTAATTTATAATAATAATGCCCTTTAGTGGTTTTGTTGGGAATCACACTAACAGTGTTAATAAGTAAATTTGGGTATTAATGTTTAATTAGCAACTAAAATCCTACACCAATTTAATTAGGCTATATTTTCTATTATCAGGGTGGTCAACGTTACTGAAGCGTTGATAGTGCTTTTGTAATGGTCAAGGCATTGCCTGACAGCTACATAGCCTTAATCCTACCCGTTGCAGAGATCAGGACCAAATGAGATAGCTACAAATACGATAATTTGAAAATGGCATTCTAGCAGATAAGTGCCTCACCTCTCAATATTACTAAAAACATCAATAAGGATAAAAAGCCTCATAAATGGCGCTCTGGCCAACCATATGCTGCCATATTGGATGAAGCTATAAAAGTCTCTTGGAGATAGCAGTCTGGAAAAGTAATTTCCATGAATTGCCCTATCACTAAAAAGGTCTTTGATGATAGAAAGCCTCACAAAAGGTTTCTGAGCAACCAGATGCTGCCGCTTTAAACTAAAGCTGGACTAGCTTTACATAAATGATAGCTTGGAAAATCAGATGATGAACGAATCTTGTTTGATCTATTTAAAGTTTAGTAAATAAGGCTCTCAATATAGAGTGAGCTTTGAAAATGATCCAAAACAATATAATAAATACAAAAAAGTTTTGAAAACCTCAATGGTGCCCATCTCAAGTTTTAGAACGGTTCTAGATGAGGAAATCAAAGTTCTAGATCCTCTTAAATATCTTTACCATCAAGAAGCTGTCCATAGACTCTATGGAGAAAAGATCCACTCTTCCCATTAGTTAGGTATAAGTATAAAATGGCAAAGTTGCGCAAAGCAGCTTAGCCTTCTATAATTACCTAATAAACTAAAATATTCTAGATAAATTCCAAAGCTTGAAAATTATTTCATTAAGAACATAAGGAAAATAGCTCGTAGACTACACTTTGAACTTTGACAAGGCCATTGCATCCTTGTATGCGCTTCCCAAAGGGAAGTCCCTTTTTCTTAGCGCTAGTATCATCATCACCTAGTTCATATTACATAATCAACATTCTCCAAAGCACATGGATTAAGTACATTATCACAACAGGGTTATCCTGCTTTTGGGCAATACCTGATCCTTCTTGAACAACTGCTTGTGTCAGTTTTTAAGAACTCAATCCATTAAACCTTCTTCATACATGTGAGTGGCAGTGATTATACCTGAAGCTAAAAGGAGGCTAAATTTGAGTCTCTTAGATTGTCTATTCTTTTAACCAAGTTGAGAAAAAGCTCTAAGGTTGTTGAAGAGAAGCTGAGTAATGGAAGTGGAGGATCCAGAGAACCAGTCAAGGATGCTGCCCCTGTTACGTTGCAAGAAAGGTTCCTGACGTTGCTCAATGGTGATCTCAGCATTATCCCCATTAAACGAGTCTGATTCCATACTCTCATCCTCCACCAATGAAAAGGAGATTTGTGAGATGTGGGATTTAAGGGAGAAGGGATCTTTGAATTGTTACATATACCAAGGATTGTAGATTGCCGATCATTGTTGGTGGACTGAGTCTCATTAAAAAGCTCCTCTTTGGTGTGGAAGTGTGCTAGTGGAGACTGGTGAGGGTATTTTAGAGTGCTGGGTGCGAGTTGCTGATGATTTAAGCCTTGTGGGGATGCCTTACACTTATAAGGGAAGGGTGTAGACTCTAGAATAATAAAAGGGTGTGCCCACTGAGCGAGGGGCTTTTGGTCCCAAGAATCTAGACCCTACTGTTATCATTGCAGTTTCAACTCAATAACAAAGGGCTCAGGGATAAGATCCTGAACTAAAATTCTTTTTGGGGTTGAAGTATTGCTGCTGCAACCACCTGAGAACATTTTTGGCCTAGTTTATGTCCCTGGATGGTGGCTGAATGGCTTGTTTTTAAGCCGTGCAGCAATTGTAAAGGTGTTCAAAGGCGTTACAATTTGAATAACGGGGGATGCGCTTAGGCAGGTCTAACAAAGAAGATCTCTAATCATATCCCAAAAACTGCCACGCAAAGAATTATTTCTATATTAAGGGCCATAGTGGGGGAGGGGATAAATGATGCCCCTTTCAGGTGGGCTATTTGAGTGGGACCATAGTAAGAGGAGAACTAAAGTCTACTGAGAGTACAATGTCAAATTATATTAAGCCATGATGGAGCGCTATTTAAGTGACTTTAGGATATATAGTCTTTGGGAGGTTGGATAATCTGACTTATGAGATTTTCACTAGATGAGATTTGTCCAGGATATATGGAAAGATCCACGCAGAATAATAATATAAAGGGTGGTGACATGATCAGTAAGGACATCTTCAGTGAATTCCACATCATTATAGTGTCTCTCTACTGAAAGATAGATGGTTGTGTTTATTGGGAATGTATAAATAAAATAAGTCAAATTATGAGAAGTAATACAGTGTGTGATAACAGGGTTAGCAACATAGTAAAGGCAAATTTTATGGGAAAGAGTTGAGTGAGGTAAATCTTTTTTCGCTATAGTTTCTGCCTTTCTTCTTATAGTCACAAATAATGTCACTTCGCGGGGATTGGCTCCAAGTATCACTGGCACAAGTAAAATTTTAAGCCCCAATGGCCCTCTTGGTACGCTTATTCTTGCTTTGAGCTAAAATAACATGTAAAATTTAATTAGGTGGTAAGGGCAAGTTTGCACAATTACCTGTTTTCACATACACTTTATTAATTGCTGATGCTGCCTGGTGCTGGGGGGTGGTTGATTGAGTATTTCCAAGTGGTTTGATCCATTTAAATGAAAGTAACTTTCAGACAATTGAGGGGAGAGCACTAATTCATTATATATCAAATACATGCTTCCCTTAATTGATACAACTTTTGGGCGTGATCTTATTTGTTAAACTCTCAAGCTGATTGAAGCATAGGTAATTTTTAGTTAGAGATGAGTAAGTACCAACTTTGAAAGCGCCCTTTTAGTATTTTAAATGGTAAATATGAGATTAGAACTATACAAAGCAATAAATTCTGATTCAATATTATCCTCATTAGGCAAATTAGGGTGTTTCATATTAATAATTTATAACCAAATTGATCAGCTGATCCAACATTAAGGTTGATTATTTGTTGATTAGACCGATGTGAATCACCTCAGAGATAGTATAAAGCAATCCAACATTAGCAATAGTTTGGGTTAAACCAACTCAACTGTTGAAGAGAGTGCATAGAAGGGCTGAGGTACGTCTAATTGATTTGATGTGATTATAACTGCATGGGTGATGTTCTCCATCATAATAGGAGTCCATCAGGATTTTGGTATGTAGTGCGCACTGAGATGGTGGGCATACAGGCTCCAGAGATTGATCTGGTGAGCTGACGTTTGGTGAAGTGGCCTCATATTGAGAAGTGACTGTTTTTTTGGATGATGCTTGAGAGCGGTGACTTTGGTGGATACTGAGACTGTCAACTAAGGATCAATATGCTTTAGGGTTTTTAGCTTGTTTAATTGAGTCAAGAGTACTTTTGTAGGCTTTCCTGCCATTATTGTTATTACTTTTCATAAATTTCTCTAGTGGAGATAAATTTTTTGATTATCTTTTTAAAAATGATGTTAAACAGAAAGAGAGTCTTAACAAGTGGGCCCTTACCATGTAATAACTATCAACAATACAGTATCTATTTAAATAAAGTAATACAAAAATATTTAAATTTCAACAGAGTTTCTATTAGTAAAATTTAAGTGATTAATTACCATCCACTGTTTTGAGAATTCTGGGTTTTTAGGGTTGGGAAGGTGAGAAGATGTGATGAGACAAACAACAATGTCCAAAATCAGATTATTGCAATCCTAAATCAATCAAAATGGGGTTTAAAAATGGATTTTTTTGATAATATGTTTCAAATATTGATTTTGACTGACTAATTCATATGGAAAAGATTTGATCTCTTTTTAGAATATCAAATCTTGCTTATGCTGACATCCAAACTTGTTGAATTAACTAATTATTATTGCTTACTTTTTCGTTTGATTTTGGGCGTATTAGGGTTTTTGGATAATTTTTTATCTGGGTTACCCAGATATCAGTTTTATACAATGGGTGGGGCCCCTATTGGAGCCAACTGTTTGAAAAAGGGTTCAGTGCCTGCAATAAACATCTCAAAAGAATTAATAAATAATACACATGTTGCTTAATTTATGCACATATTGATCTTTAGTTTCAGAAATGATTACAACTTTGGGCTAGGAATTGTTTTTGGAGGTTGATGGGACAAACAGGGAGGGACAGCTGCCACACATCTCTCATATAGGGTGTGCGCTAAATTATTAAGTTGGTTAATAGGCAGAATCTTAAGATTGGTTGCTTTCTTGTTTTGAAGGAGTGCAAGGCTTTATACAGATTAACGGTTGGAGCTAAAAGCCTTTAATTAACCTTTCAAATAAGAACTGGTCCACACCCCCTTATGTGGCTGTGCAGAGCGTAATTCTTATGAGGAGTTGGTAAATTTATGGAAGAAATGGCAGTTATGTTGGATGGTGATAGATAGGTGCTTTGAGGTTTTTTGCATGAATATCAGCAATCAATTCTCAGCTGTTGATACAGTCCTTATAAGGGACCAAGCTGCTATATGCTAGGTAAACTTTCATGAACACTAAATTATGCACTCTGCGCTTAACTAATCAAGAATCCAAGATCTTTTCCTCTTTGAAATTATTTATCCTACTACTGTGGTAGGCTAAAACCCCTCTGTTTTTTGTTTTAAAAGGGGTAAAAGAGGGCGCATGAAAGGCAGCGTAGTTTTTTTTGTTGTGAGGACCCTTCCAAATAAAGGCTCTGTTGTTCAACATTTGGGAAATGTGTGGGACCTTTATGTTTCATGACAACCTATTAAAGGGCACCTCATGATGTAAGTCACATAATATAATCATAAAATATCACCTACATGATAGTCCAGAGCTACCCAACATTTTTTTCTGCAAGCTACTTGGCATTATTAGTTAATCTAGTCAATTGTTATTGAACCTGGTGTTGCATCTTTTATATGCTTGATGAAGTTATCAGTTATCAGAACCTTTGTTTTGAGTTTGTAGCAATAGTTAGGAGGGATTGTAACCCTAAGTTTGCATTCATTAGCAACACCCCAATAGATGAGTGAATGTTTTTGGAATTGAGCAATTTAAGAAAGAACTGGGCTGGTTGCGCAGGTGTTAAAACAATGATAACATCAGCCACATACAGCATGCCAGGCAATCTATCTTTAGGGTCAACTCATGAGAGATGGGAGAGGGTTTTTAGTTTTCTTCTGAGATAAGAGTGGGAAAGGGTGTTTCTAATTTTGGTGAATATACTATAGTTGCTGAGATTAACAAAAAGAGCCCAATATATTCTTTTTACTAAATGGAACTACTTGGTAGGCCTATAGCAAAGCAAGAATACTTAACAGTCCAATGTTTAGTATTTAAAAATCATAAAAACTATAAATTTACTTTAAACAAAATTTATAGGGCAAATGTTAAGATAAAATAACTCATATTTAATACCATAATCAGGGTGCTGGAGTTTATGCTATTTTATTGAGGAGGGTTACTAAGCTAATAATAATAGTAAGGTAAGCAGATGCTATTCTCATATACCATAATTACTAGTCTTAAACGCCAATTTACAATTCTTAGCAATAAGAATTTTTTGGCTAGAATGACTATTCATTGCAAAAATTTCAGCTGAGTTCCATGCTCTATTCTTGAGCTGTGATTAAGTTCTGATTGTACAAATCTCATTTTGACAGTTACTGAATTTGGTAAAGGGCTTAATCCAATGCTTATCTTTTCTCTTTTACTTTACTATATTTAAGTTTATTAATTAATTATTATCACCTAAGGTTACCCCAGGTGACAGTTTTTTCCCATTAATAGTTCTCCTGATTGATCCAATTGTTTAGGGTAAAATATAGTGACAGTTACATTGGGCTTCCTTAGAAAGTTTTAAATCTAAACAGAGTAGTCTAAATTTTTCATGTAATACTCTGCAAATTCTGAAATTGGGAAGATTTAGGCTGGGTGCAGGAGGGGAGTGTCATGGGAAGCAGGGAGGAGCATCATCTAACTATCTCTCATCTAGGGTATGCCCTAGGATATCAATCTTGTTAAGATGTAGGTAGTTGTGTTTGCACACTTTTCAGTTCTGAAAGTATGCATGACTCAGTCCAGCTTAATAGCAGAAGCCATGAGCCTTATATTACCCTTTTCTAGAAGAACAGGGTCTGACACCCTTATGGGCCTTCACTAGAGCGTAGTTTATGTGAGGTAGCTGAAAATTAATTTCTTCTAGGGCCACTTTCTTTATTAGAGAAGGTGAGGGTTCCTTAGGGTTGGCTTAATGAAACTATGCGATCAACTCCTGACATTTTGCACAATCCCTGGAAGTGACCCAACTGTTCTCATTAGATGTGTACCCTTTCCACAATTGAAATTAATGAAAAACGCGCTTGACACTGCATGAGATCAATATCTGCTACACTTCAAATTCTAGTGCGCCCTCCACTATGATGGTCTCTACCTCTAAAAATTCTGTCCATAAGGGGATAAGTAGGAAGCGTTAAAGAATTTTCTGGATTTTACAGTGTGTTGGCAACTTTGCTGGAATAATCAATTATCCAACACAAGGCTGATAGGAAATTGCTCATTTTCTTTACAGGCCAACTTACAACATTAAGAACTTGAGGTGAAAATTCTTGATGTCAACCATCACTAAATCACCTACCTGGAAGTTTGAGGCTGTATGGCGTTTCTTTGAAACATACTTCTTAAAAGTCATTCAATGATATGGTCACATATTCTGTACCCGTTAAAGCACTTTACTGATACTTACAGCAAATCCTTTCACCGCAGAAATTTTACTTTAAGACTGGGGACTGATGGTAAAGGTAGGCTTGGCCCTAAATTAGCATACATTTATAATACTCCTGTCAAGAGATTTATTGAGGTAAAATATCAAACTGTGCCAATGGGAGGTTAGCCGTTCATGTATCTAGAGAGACTGTAGTGTAACAGCACAGGTACTTCTCAAACAATTGATTTGTTTGTTAAGTTTAATTGTCATATTGAGGTAGTATGCTGATGATCTGCATGGCTTGATCTTCAGTATGTTGCACAAAGCCTCCCATCTTAAAGTAAAAAGAGGCTCTCTGTCACTGAGCACCTCGTAAGACATACCAAACTGGAAGGATAAATGTGAACCAAACATCTGTGCATGCCTTCAAATGCTTTTGCTGACAAATAATTGATTTGATATACCATATGTAGTGAAACAGTCTACTACTACCATAATCTCATTATAGCCATAGACACTGGTAAACTCAAATTGGAGTCCACTGAAAGGAAGGTCTAAGGGCCTGCGGCTTGTTAAAGGGGTGGAGGAGACCGTTAGGGCATATTCTATCAGATTTAGTTGTGCGCAAGTAAGTAATCCTTTTACCTAATTGAGAAATCCTTTGCATTTCCATTACAGTCATAATCATTTTATAATCATGTTACGTACTGATTTACATCTGGACGCCCCATGGTGAGGAGGATGTGATTTTACCTTATGATGCAAGATCCAGTCCATAGGGAACCCAGAAGCATTGCAGAATTATATGTTATCCCTTTAGGAATACCTCTTCAGATGGAGCCTTGCTATTTTCAATCTTAGTCAGGAGGTCAAGGCCTTTAAGATAAGAAATTAGAAAGATAAAAAGCATTAAAGAGTGAACACCTAGCTTCAGGTGGAATAGGGGCAGGAACACATTAACCTGATTACTAACATGCGCCAAAAAAGTATCAGTAATAAAGGGGGTGGCAACCTAGGTTTTGGGTTTTAGGCGCTATGGCAAAATGGAGGTTATGGCAATGGCAGGTGGTGTCAGAATCATAATTTGATGAAGAGGAATTACCATGACTAACTTAAAGTCTGCACTAGGGTCAGGGCCTATATGCAGATTACAACTAATAATATATGGAAAGATGTGGGTAGCCCCTTAACAAATTTATATATCAAGTTAACAATTATTAAATTGTAGTGTGTTCTGATTTTTCTGTGCTCCAACTTTTAAGGTTTGTGATAGTAAGTTACTTGTGATCTGCGCACACCTACAGTATGCTTGACATTCTGTAAATGTACCGCCAGTGCATCAACAACCAAAAGAGCTGCAACCAGCTCTTTATATATATGTCCCATGTGCACTCCGTGACACTAATTGCATATATAAAAGCCACAGGGTGCTCTCTCCCATTGTCATCTTTCACAAGGATGGCACCAATCGCAGTATCAGAAGTGTCACAAGCCACAATAAAAAGGCTTATATATTGAGTCTTTTTGTGCCATAAGGGCACCCAGTGCAGGCAATTTTGAAGGATGAAACCCAGGGTACTGCCCCCGTTGCACTGGGGCTGCGCAAATCAAGGCATTAACTAAACCCTAACTGCGAAAAGAGGGCTTATCTTCATCAGCATGACAGAGTACTGGGGATAATGCTGAAAGCGTCCTTTATTACTTCAAACACTTGTTGACATTTGAGAGTCTAAATAAAGGGGATTTTATATAAGTGAGAGGGTGTTTATAATAACTATGGTTCATCTTCTATTTTGGACCACAAACAATACCTTTTCAAGCGTAAAAAGGATCCTAGGTCCCTTGTATCTCCCCTGACTCAGCGTAATGACCTCAATCATTTGTTGTATGAGTGATAGAATGATACCATGGACCCTAAGTAACCTCTTTTTATACCCCATTTCTCTTCTACTTTATTGAGAATAATAGAAGAGTTTTTAAAAATAGTTTTGTCTGAAGCCTCTGGTAGTCCCTAAAGAATCATATTAATCATATCCTGGTCACTAAAAGTTTTCCATAAAAATTTCAAACCCGCCCAAGATCCCATATCAGCCCCAACAAGTCTACTAAGTAATATTATATCATAAATTAATGAAACTGATGGCGATTAAATCTTCAGATCACTTAACTTTCTACCAATGAGTTTTTAATCATCTCTTAGTCAGAAAAAGTTTATGTTAAGCTGGCTGCATTAACTTATCAATCCAAACATTTCATGCAAGATCAGTAGTATATTTGTAATTATTCTATGATCTGTGACCTGATCCATCAAAATTCTGATGACGTGATCCAAACCTGTCAAAGAATCTCCCCTCTCCTATTGCACTATACTCATTCTAAATATTTAGACATTTGCAGCTTCCCAGGTCCAGGACTGTGCTTTGAGCTCCCTCTGATCCTTCTTTTCCCCACCTATAATAACACCAGCCCTAGTTGGGGTATGTTGCCTTTTTATTCACTTCTAACTTTCGTTTATAATATAATTGTTAATTTTAGCTTTACAGCTTGTGAAATCTGCTATCTACCCATACCAACAGAGATTCAATATAATCTAGCACCAAACGCCGCAATTCATAGGGTATTGAAACCTGAAAAGGATGTTCCAATCCACTAATTGAATGACTTTCCCTAAGAATCAAGATTGTAAAAACTTATGTCCCTAATTATGTTTTCCAATCTGTTTTGCACACCCTAAATGCCTGAAACCACAATTTCCTTGTCAGTAAATTACTGTCTTGGCGTGATTTATCCAAGAGACATTATTACATATTCTAATCTGTTACAAACCAAATATCAACAACTGCAGAACCTGGAAGAGTCGTCATCATCTCTGTCTCTTTTGCCCTTGGAAATGCCCCTGAAAAACCTGTGGTTGCCTCCATTCAGCCATTCGTTTGTTAAAGGGCCTTTGGTAATTGTATGAACAAGTTTTCTCTTCGTTTACCACCTAGGTAATAACATAATAGCAATAGTATGGATGAGCCTATGGTATCATGGTTTCTAAAATGGACTTATTAATCACTAGTGGTGCCCAACCCAATAAAGGGGGCCCTCCATGTCTCTTTATTTGTAAAGGAGCCAAATCAAGAGATTATCATTAATAAAAAATTCAATATTGCACCTCAGCTAACATCCTAGGAAATCATATCAGAAGGCAAAGAAGATTTATGAAATTTTTATCCAGTGCCCGCTTCAATTGGGGATCCATTGCAGACAAAATAGGGGTCAGCGCATCAGCAGCATGGAGCATGAGGAGGTAAAGGTGGGGCTTTCTTTGTTAATAAGGCCGGCGGTATCTATTGCCTCAACGTATTGAGCAAGTTGATGCTTGGTAAAGGTAAATAAAGAAGGCACACAAGTGAACGACTTGATGCGCTGGCAGGTTTGAGGATAGTTGGGATCAAACATTGAAGATTAAACCGCATCAATGCATGCGCATCTCAGACCAGATGCATGTTCTTCAATTTTGTATTTTGCATCTTCACCAAACTCATGAGGGAAATTGAGGATAGGAATCCCATTAACAAGGGGTTCCATCACTCAAGAAGATGTTGATGGAGAAGTTCTGTCAGGGCAGTAGATGCTTCAAATGCTATTTTATATATATATTTGTATCATTTGGAAATCCGTCTTTAACGCAAAAATGGCAGGGCGCAAATTGGGAGGTTCAACAAAAAATTTCTCCAAAGCAAAATCCTGCTTAATGTTAAATAACCAGTTGCTATCGTTGAGCCATTTGAGATATTTAAACGGATTTAACTTAGCTAGCATTAGGCCAGCCACCAGAGGTGATGCAATGGCGGAACCTGATTGTCTGAAAACAATTGACCATGGCAACTCAGTCAAAATAGTTTCAAACATCACCTCAGGATTCCATGACCCAGTTAAATTAACAAAAAAATGGTAGAAACTTTATTTTGATTAGGCACCACTTTGGGAGCAGCACCTGATTTCACTGAGGTTGAGGCAGGAGGACTAATCACCACCCAAAAAATTTGGGCATGGTGTCAACTGTTCTGATTCCAGATAAGGAATTAGCAGAAATGGTAGAAGCAGAAATTGCCGGGCACTTGTGCTTTGAATGATCAAGTTCAAAGTACAAGTGGCAGATGTAGCAGCCATTTTTGACGTGCGCCCAAAAAGGATGATCAGCAGCAGACCTGATCACAGTGTGAGGGGATCATGAGGTGGGTATTGCAGTGAAATGGACGTATTGTTGCAAATGCGTGAGGCCCAGTTAAATGATCTGCCCCGTTGAGACCCTGAATTGCAGCATAGGGTCAGCACAATAAATGGAAAAACCACTATAGTTATGTGGCGGAGGCGCTCTGGGTAGAGAGGAGGGCAACCTGGAAAACTGAACCACCAGAGCGACATCAGTTGGGAGCTGTGTGAAAAAATGGTGTGAATTGGCATGCTTTTATAAATAACTGCATCTTTGCTGCTGCCAATGACTGGGCTTCAGGTCTGAAGCCCAGGTCAAAGTAGCCCTTAAAAGGGCGAAAATAGATAACACCGGCGGGTTTAAACACCGCTGTGGCCATCTCAATGATGGCTGCGCTTGTATATGGAAATGGTTCCCATACTCAACCCATAGTCTGAAATACAGGTTGCTCCAAAGGAGCACCAATGGACTCCAGAGAACCTCCTGGGAGCATGCAAAATAATGGCCCAAATCCCAAGGTAGGACATAACTCCTGGAATAGTTATAAGGGATAGCAGAGTTAGCCTGGGCGTGCTTCAGAGGAGGCCAAAGATCGCCAGAAGGCAGTGCGCCACCACCCCATACTGGGACAGCAGGCTTCAATTGCACCAACAAAGTATTGTTGGTCTTGGTTTGATCAGCTGTTTTTTTAAATTTAAATAAACTCAAAAATTCAGCTTTGATTCAATTATCAAAGTGAAAGAAATATGCTTCTCTAATGGACTTTAGAAGACCCAGGTTGAATGGACAGTCTTGCTCAATTTAGACATTACATTAAAAGTGAAGCGTTGAGGACTAAAAAATTACTGATGGGAACTTTTAAAAAATGATTTATCTTAGGAAGCTGCACAGCTATTTCTTTTTACTAAGGTGGTCATGAGTGCTTGTCATCTAGCTTGGAAAACGCGATGACATGGCCTTTTTTGAGTTTAAGTTATTAAGAAATTAAAATCTATCTTTATGGAGCTTTTACTTGAAAGTTAAAAAAACAAGACTGTTTTTAGGTGCTGCAACCACAGCCACAAAATATTACCACGTCGTTCATTGTTGAGCGAGTGGATTAAGATGTCATCTACATAGGCTGTTGTGCAGGAAACTTAATCCTTCAGGGCGTTATACAATCTGGCGCTGTAAGGCAGCTGGTGCATTTTTTAACCCAAAATCATACCCTTGAAATGGTTTATAATATTTAATGCGGTTTGCTGTCAGCCATTCTTGCAAAACTTAACCCGCACTTAGTGGAGAGAATTCATTAGATCAAGTTTTGAGAAAACTTTGAGATATGAATTTTTAGGGCGATTGTGACCTCCAGAAGTAGGGAAAAGAATCTAGAAACGTAATGTTATATAGGTGTCTGTAATTCACACAGGGGCTTAGAGTTCCTTTTGGTTTCTGTGACAAAATAACTGAAAATGACATGGGAGAGACTTTCTTGATCATCCACCCCTTCTTAACCTTATTCTTCAATGTAGGTTTTAACATATGGTCTTCTTCAGCCGTGTAGGGATATAAGAGCAATTGATCTTGATGAGGTCTATTATCATCTTAAAATTCAGATAAAATTCTGAGTGATTTAACAGCTGATTAGCGCAAACCACATCAAGGATTAATTTGTAAGGTTTTTTTTAAGAGGCAAAGTAAATCTAGAAAAGCATCATTAAAAGAGTACTACACTGTTACCACCATGGCATTTCCTGATTTTAATGTGGGGAGGAGGGGAATATCACCCAAAATATGAATTAGAGGAAAAAACCACCATGTTCCACCCTAATTTGATACTTACTGACTGGAATCTCCACCATATCACACCCATATCCAGGGTACAATAATCCTGATATTGGTGTAAATTTTCATGATAAGCTAATGGGCAGTAAAGAGCAGTGGGTTGCGCATGGGAAGGTGAGCATATGATACTAGATGTTTCCATGAAAGGTGAACCAGGGGTAACTTCAAGGTTTAATGATTGCAAAACTTTTAAATCAATAGAAATCCCTATGGCTCCAGTATCCACCAGGGCATTTACTGGACCTTGCGTGTTCTACTGTAATATGAATGGATAACAAGAATAAGCACGGTCAATTTTATACACTCACTGAAGGAACAAATGGTGGGACCTGATTTCTTAGCCGTGGGACTCTTCCATACAATAAAGTATCAGTTTAAAAACTGGTTGGGTAGAGGTTTTCTGACCATATAACAGATAAATGGATCAGGATCTTCAGGTTAAGAAAGGGCTATACATTTAAGAGATCCTAATACACTGGGTTTATCCACCGCTGTTCTTCAAACTGGAGAACTAAAAAGATGTGATAAGTTTTGATTTCTGAATCTTACGTTCTATAGAAATTGCCACCATTACCAAAGGCTCATTATATTTGTGTGAGTGATGGAATCCTCAGAGTTCAAAGGTTACATATGAAAAATAATAAACTCTTCTGCACTATGAGAGGTTTTAAGGGTCTTGAGCAGTAAGAAAACCATTCTGGAGTAACTGAACCCATAATTTGTACTCTGACTCTAAATTACAATTTAATGGTTGAGTTATTAAATTAGAATTGAGCAAGCCAATAGAAAATTGTGCAAAATGAATGGGCGTCTGAAAACCCATAACATCAGCATCAACCTGCAAGTTGACACTCAACCTCTAAAAGCTAACTCATTAGAGGTGATAAGGGTTTTGAGCTTTCTGCCAAGGTAAGAGTGAGGGTGGTTGGTTCTAATATTGGGAAAGCTTTATTATTGAGATGCATAGAAGTATCCCATCATAGTCTTCCAATAACGAGGAACTATCTGGTAGGCCTCTATTTTTTTAGTACTAGATGGTCTGGTAGGCCTCTATTGAAGCCATAATACTTGAAACAAATTGTTTGGTTTATTATCTTATGAACAATATAAACTGGAAATTTATAAAATAATTCTTAATGGAAAATAATTGATAAAAATTACCCCAAAGCCCTATTATTAGCAGTTGCTGGGGTTTGTTGGTTAGGGTAGAGGGATACTAATATAATTTCAATATCATTAAAATGGGTATTTTTTAAATATTATGTTTACTGGTTTTAACGTCAATTCCTATTCTGATAGTGGTAAGAATTTTTACTTAGAATGTTCTTTATAGCAACAGTATCAGCTAAGATCCACGCAATAATTTGAGATGTATTGGTAAGCTCTGATTCTCCAAACTCAAATTAAATTTTAATAATTTAGTGACAGGTTTGATACCAGTTTCTGACCTTTTCTCTTGGACCTTTTGCCCAAATCTGACTTATTTGATAAATTATTTTTATCTATGGTTTATCAGGAGGCAACTTTTCCATTAATGGTGGCTCCTGGTTGAGCCACCTGTTTAAGGTTAAAATATTTAATGTTTCATTGAACTTTCTGAAACTTTCTAGATCTACATAGCGTCATCTAATTCTTCATAAAATATACTGACAATTCTGAGCTTATGATGGGTTTGGGCTGAGGAGTAGGTGGGGAAAGACAAATGACAAGCAGGAAGGGGCAGCAGCTATCTATCTCTAATATTTGGTACGTCCTAGGTCAGCAATCTAGGTAAGAGATAGGACCCTATGTTTGCTCACTATTTAGCCTTAAAAATGCATGATACAGTCCAGCTTGATAGCAGGAGCCATAGATTTTAAAACGAATTTATTGTACAGAAACATGGCCAATGGAAGGTCTAATACTAAATTGTCTCAAGGGGAATTAAAAATCTTGGATATACTGTTGCTACGACTTCTTTGTTTGTTCCATTAAGCAATCAGTTTGAGGTGGTATGTCAATGATCTGTAGGCTTTTATCTTCAGCATGTTAAACAATACCTCCAAATATTTGTGGTAAACTGTGGCCCTCTATCACTTAGTACTTTTTGAGGCAAGTCAAACAATAGAGATGTGGTAAACAACCAACCGCTATATCTTCAGCCAAAGTGGTTGTCATACAGTTCATGAAGGTGACATACTTTGTAGAGCAATCCATCACCGCCTTGACCGCGTCAAACCTCTGGTATATTGGCAAACTCACAATGAAGTCCTCTAAGTCTGAGGTCCAGGACCTTCTGCTCGTAGATGGCATGGAGAAGACTATTATGTCCTGTTCCATCATAATTGGATTGGGCATAAATTAAACAACCATTTATTCAAGCAAGGACGTCATTAGTGATGCCATTCCAGATATAGCTACGCTTAATCAAGTTAATATTTTCTTTACGCCAGGATGCTCCATAGTAGAAGATCATGATGTCCCCTTATGACGTGGGAACGCAGGGGAGAGTTAACGCATACCTTGTCACAAAAACAGATTGCTCTAATATTTAGGGATTACCATACAGAAGGGGGTTTTCAAAGTCAACTTTAGACAGAGGATCAATACCTTCAGTGTCAGAAGACTGTGATGTGATCACAGCATTAAGGGGGGAACCTTCAGCTTAAGATGGGTTGGGGATGTTCACATGAACCCACTTCACTAATAGTTTCAGAGGTGGGGGCAAGGTGTTTGGGTGGTTTGGAGACTTGGGGTTTGGGGGTTGGAATTTGGTTTAGGACATGAAATGATGTGAAACGTTATGGATATGGCTGGGGGAGGATGTGCCACTATTTGCTCAGGAGCAATCACCATAATCAACTTAGAGTTTCCATTGAAGTCAGGCTCATTGAGGCATTACAACTGAAAATATTTGGTACAATGTGGGTGGACCCCTTGCAAACTTGTATTTAAAAGATGAAACAAAGGACTATCCAATGGTTCCTAGTTTATATGCTCCTCAATTCTTATGGCTTATAATAGAAAGTTAGAAATTTGTAATCAGTGCGCACCAATACAGCTTGATAGGCGTTTTGTAAGATACTGCTATAGCAAAAAAGACCAGGCAACGTAAGCCAACTCTTTATCTCATATAATGACAAGAGCACTCAATAATACTAAAAAATCCATAATATTATGCCACTGGATGTTTTTACCTCTAATGCTCTTGTAACATGATGGCATCAATTGCTGACCCAGAGACATCACATCCCACAGTAAAGGGCTTAATTTCCAGCATTTTACAAAAAGTAGTGGTTGTGAAAACTTCTTTTATTGCTTTTAGAAGTTTATTGGTACTCAAGGTCCAAATAAAAGGTTAATTATTCCAATGAGGGGGTGTGAAAGCAGTGATAGCTCTAAAATGGCTAACAACTTCTTAAAAAGGTGACAGATCCAAGAAAGCTTTGCAGTTGATTTTGCATCACATGATTAGGCCAAGAGCAAAAATCTTGTGGTTTTTAAGGGAAATAAGGTGACTACTCTTCAATACCATATGGCAACGAAACTTCACTTTGTCCTTGTAGGACTAACTTTTGGACGTCTTTGCAACTAACCCAGTCTTTTGTAGGACTTCAACCAAGGCCACAAATTTCTTGGCGTGTTGCTCTGTGTTAGGCGTATGCATTAAAATGTTGATGATGCAAGCAATTAAACAGGAGAGCTTAAGGTCATACAGAGCGTCATCAATGTGGCGCTGAAAAAATCTGGCGCATTTATAAGCCAGGGTATGAATTTGACCTGGTAAATTCCATACCACTTGTGGATGCAGTCAGCCATTCATATATTTGACTTCACCTGCACTTAGCGAAACATGTTAACCAGGTAAAATTTTGAGAAGAGCTTGGAATTAAAAATTGCCTGATCTATGGCAGCTAGAAGGTGGAGTGATAATGGTATGGGACAATGAAGTTATTCAGGTGCACTTAGATTACACAAGACTACAGTGTGTCTTCAGGTTTTGGGGAGAAAACCGTTAGAGATGATTGGAGGAGGTATTCTTAATCATACATCCCTAAGCTAACATATTGTCAATCTATATCTTAACAGCTTGATTTTCTTGAGATGTGTATGGGTACAATGAGCTGTTAAGTTAATGAAATCAATAATCAGTTGAAAATTCAAAATTATAATATAAGCATCTTGGAAGGCATTTAGCACTATCCATATCAAAAATAAGATTAAATCTAAAGATCTGCGTTATAGGAGGAAGGACAGGAACAGCCTCTGAAAAGAAGTATTTTAACATTACCACAAATGAGTTACCAGCATCTTTAGTTGCAGTTGAAAGATTTTATAGAATGGTTTTATGGTAAACTGCAAAATGTTCTGTTCTAAGCCAATGCTTATGGAAAGATGACGCCATCAACAGACCCCCAGCATCATAGGATACAGAAATTCTGGGATTTTGAAAGTTGGCCACAATCACATGCTCATGTGACCTGTACTGAAGAAGTTTAAAAGGGAAGAGTGACCATAAAGATGTGGAAAGCGCACAGGAGCTCTTATAGTAACTTGAAAATCCAAAGAACAACCTTCAGGTTAATGGAATTTACGGTTGCACCAGTATTCACCATAGCATTAGATGTGACTTTTCACTTCACAGCTGCAACCTGAAAGGAAATATGAAGTAAGCATGGTCACGTTTTTCAATTTTTGATGCAACAAACGTGTGCTCCTAGTTGTTTTACCAAAAGGCAATCCAGATCTGTAAGAAATAAATTATAAAATAAGATGAAATAGCAATGCTTAAGCATATAATAAATCAACTACATTGTAATCAAAATGATCAGATAGGGGCTGAACCTCTGACATATCATCATAAACTAAGTTCACCTGGCATTCTGCTTCAATCTTGTCTACTAGTGATTGTTAGTGCAGAGTTATGGTGGGTTCCTTGGTCTTTCTGTATATCACCTTACCTATTGGTTTTCTAATTATACCCACATATTTGGAATCAACCCCAGGGTTATATATATATGTAGAAGTAAAAAACTGATTGGACAGTAAGGTGGTTACCCTAATGGGGTATCTAAAAAGACTTAAAATAGAAAGGAGTTTATATAGGCAGCACGCTTAGGTTTGGCTCTGTTAGTTTTATGTGGTTGACAAATAAGATCTTTTTAAAATCCCATTAATTCTTATAGATAATTTAAATTCAGGGACCTTAGACCTTACCAATTTATCAGCAAAACTGATTTATTAGTTCACCTCAAAACTACCATAGTTCGAAATTTAGCTTGCAACCTTTTTGATTACTATCCTAGAATTACCATTATATAAATGATTTATGCCAAATATGGGCTCAATTGGGTGCAACAAGTGGATCATATGACATCAATATGTTTCACTAATTTTCTAAATCAATTTATTAATTAATAGTTATTTAATGAGAAAAACTTGATGTTAATTTAATTACAATTGGCACAATATGACTTAAACATGGACAACCTGAATAGGGAGTACCTAGTGCTATCAAAATTACCTGCCAACTTCCCAACAAGGGTTATGCCAACTATTATATTATAATTATTATACTCTCTCTCTCTCGGCGTAACTTTACAAACAAATTAATTTTGGTAAATTAAAAGCAAACACTTAATTGCACACCAAAGTCCTGCTCCAATGTTGTCAGATCCCCCGCTGAATGTCCCAGCGTGGGGCAGCAGCAAAACTCCCCCCTCTGTTTTCCATCTGATAGGAAAATGCGCTCAGACTGGCTCGCCCAGTCAATCCAAACCCTTGAGATTATTTGTTCCTCCTAAGGATCTCGATGCCCATCTTGCCCAAACCAAGTGGTGCCCCACTGCCCCCTGGTGCTCCCCTGGAGCAACATGCATTTCAGCCTTAAGGTCAAATATGGGAAATTCTTCCCCTATGACGACCAATCCATTATCAAAATGGCTCAGGTGGTGATGACACCAGCCTGTTTTATTGACTTCTGCCCCTATAAGGGGTACTTTGATCTTGGCTTCCCCTGTGAAGCCGATGCAGCCACTGTGGCAATGGTGCCATTAATTTTCAACAATATTCCCCTCCCAACAACTCAGACCCAGCTCCCAACAGACACCACCTTGGTGGTCCAGTTCGCGGTTTTGCCCACCCACCTCCCCCCAAAGTGCTCCACCAGGAGCTAATGGAAGGTTTAGCAGCCTATGGCTTCAATCCCATCTTACAATTTGTGGTCCCAAATGGGGCCACACGCCTCGCTGGGCCTTGAGCATATGCCACAATCAGCCCTGAATTTACAAAAATTTCTTTGGCAATTCCCCCTTGTGCCACCATCCCATCTGCCCCTGACCATCTGTTCTGGGCCCACGTTGAGGGCGGATGGACGATTTTTCCATCCTTTTTCAAGTTAGACCACTTGAAACATAAATGCCCATACTCAGAAACTTCCGCCAATGCCAAAAGTTTGCCCAACGCCCACCAATCCAATGCCCACCCCGCACCAACTCTGACATGGGGTACAATCCTACCTTCCCCTCCTCCAATGCCTGATGCTGCAGCTGCACCTTCAGCCACCAATCAGCACCCACCCTGCCCCAATGCCACAAATAATACATCCAACCAAACATCAGATTGGATCCCAGTTCAATCCCATGCATCTGCAAACAAATTAAACAAACCTCAACCGTGCACTGATTCCCCTATCCAATTCAACCAAAATCCATGGGAATTATTGGATATAAAATTGACAAATCAGGTAACGTCACAGAAGAACTGATACTGCAACTCGAGTGGCTCTGTAACGCAGAATGGGATGAAAAATTCCCACCTCAAAAATATGTCCCACAACCTAGCATCAAACCATTCTACAGCGACCACCAGCTTGCAGTAGAAGCAGATGCCACACCAGATTACTGTCCACTTCACAAAGCTGCTGCCAAATCTGTGGCTTCTCTCACAGGAGGAATTCCACCTCCCATCATCCTCATAAATCTTACTGCGCAAAGTAAGATCAACATGAAAACTTTACACAAAAACGTCACTGAAGCCATCCAGAACGTGGTAACAGTAGCATGGAATCTGAAAGCAAAAATAACCCAAACCAACATTGCCACGTTCGTTAAATTCCCAGAAGCCCGCCCCAAAGCTGAAGATGCTTTGGCCAAATACATCGTTGCCATTATGATGGCTGGCAACTATATGGAAGTTCCAGTCATCAAGGATATTGAACCCCATGCCGCCAATGCCCCCACACCCTTACCATCTGCCTTAACACGCACCCTACTCTGGAATGAGATGGATGCGGCCAAAGATGAGCCCCCCAATTCCCCCTCCCCATCCCCACCATGGAGGGATAGCAGTATTCACTGCCCGCCTGGTTGGATATTTTGTTAGGTACAATTCAATCAATCCATCTATTTTGGGCGTTTTGTTTGATTTGTTATTTTTTTATTATGATTTTAGCTTTAGTTTGGTAATGTCCATCCCCTGGTCAGCTTACCTCAGTTAAATAAAAAATATTATATTATAATTATTTTCCTTTATACTTCTCTTTCTCAATTTGCTCACTTTTGGTTAAATTGTAGTTTGAAATTTAGTAAAACAGCTCCACTTGTCATCAACATATTCATGTTACCTATGTCAATGCATTTGATGCCTGCTGCCCCCACGTGTAGCAGTGGTTTACCAACTTCTAATGTTTTTTGGCCATTGCCAAAACGTGCTTGGGCTGTACTGGCTAGCCCTCCTAATACTTCAGCATGCTATGTCCCGCCTAAGGACTTAGCCTTACATCTCTCCTAAACCCAAGCGGTGCCACGCTGCCCCCTTGTGCTCCCCTGGAGCAACATGCAATTCAGCCTTTGGGTTGAATATGGCAAGTTGTTCCCCTATTCATATTAAGCAATTATCAAATTAGCCCAGGATGTAGTGCAGCCTGCAGGCTTCATTGACTTCTGCCCCTTCAAGGGATATTTTGATATTGGCTTCTTAAGTGTAACTGATTCTTCAGTAGCAGCTATCATCCCCCTAGTGTTCCAGGGCACCCCCTCCCAACCATTTGTACCCAGTTGCCCAGTGATACCATTATTGTGGTTCAGTTCGCAGGCCTCCCTACCCACCTACCACCTGAAATTTTAGTTAAAGAAATTATTTCTGGATTATTGGAATAAGTAATGATCCCAAGGTACAATTCATGGTTCCCAATGGAGCCACTCGCCTTGCAGGCCCCCGCGCCTTTGCAACTATTCATTTAGTATCAACAGAAATAGTCCTGCAACCCCCCTCACAACATTATCCTCTCTGCTCCAGACCATCCTTTTTGGGCTTGAGTAAATGGAGGGCGCACCATTAGCCCTTCCTGTTTTGAACTGGACCATTCAAAACAGCGCTTCCCCTACATCTCACGAGCCATGGCATCCACACCTGATTCTATGCATGATGACTCCATAGCTGATCCAATAACATTTTTTGAATAGGGAACTACCCTTCCCCCCTCCCCCAAAGTGGTAGCTACAGCAACCACTGAATCAACAAGCCAAAAATTACATCGATAAAACTCTTCTCCTGAACCCACCAATCAGGAGACTGAATGGACTAAAGTAGTTTTAAACCATATTCCCAGCCAAACGCAACAGATAACTAATATGCAAATAGCACAATCAAATTCAACCAAAATTTATGGTACTATTTGGTTGAGGTTATTAAATTGTGCAAGCTTATCCTTGAATCCAAATGGTCTGGGCCCCCTCCATTTGAAATGTAACTCAATACTGATTATGTGGCCCAATTATCAAAGCACCATTATGCGCCTTGCACTGATGCCACCCCATTCAAAAGTGACCACCAACTAGCTGAAGAGGCTGTTGCCTCCCCTCAAATGTTGCCAATCCATAAAGCCATTGCAAAATCAGTTTCAATACTGGTTACGGGACTGCACCTCATATCCTACCTAGTATCATGCTACCAAAATAGAAAAAAAGACCATCTCTTTTATTATTAGATGGCAAATTCATCAGTTCAAAAAGTTGTGACAGTCACAAAGTTTGGCCCAAAGACCTGCATTACCTGCAACAACCTTGCAACCATCGCCACCCTACCTAAAGTACGCTTTGAGGCGGAAAAAGCACTTGCAGACTATATTTCCACCCTCTTCATTGTACACATTGAGTTGCAAGAACCCATTTGTTATCTCAACCCCCATTTACATGATGCACCCACACAATTGCTATCTGCTATGTGCTGCTACCTGTACGCAACAGATGCGGAAAAAGAGTCTCCCAATACCCTTCACCCACTACCATGGATGGAAAGCAGTTTCCATTTTTGACTTGGTTGGTGTGTTTTGTTTAAATTTTGCATCAGTTTGAGTGTATTCATCCATCTCATTTTTTGTTTTACTTTATTTTAATTTTAATTTTAGCTTGTTTGAGTATTATAGTGTCCGTCCACTGGTCAGCTTGCCTTTGTTAAATAGTATATTATAATCTTTTTATTTATTGTTGAACATCAAAAGTATGACGTGTCTCTAATTGGGCTGATTTCTTGGTAAATATGCACCTTCTTGGTGTCAATATTGCACTTAAATCCGCCTGATTGTAGGCGAATTTTTGATTGCAATAGAGAAGAACAATTGTTAATAACATAAAGCTAATTTAAGGTCAGATTGGCAAAAATTTTATAGTCAATTCTTTAAGGAGAGTGTCTATAACTCTCCTGTTCCCAGCGTGGTAGTGCATGGTGTACAGAGCCAACGCAGTGAAATTAGTTGTTAGTAGTAAAGTCACTAAAACTCTGCAGAGGGTGCTTGAGCTGTAATAACTTAAGTCTAGGATGGTTATCATTAGAGGGAAGAACCAAACTTGAATCGCGCTGTGCTTAGGGTAGGAGTGTATAGGCAACCCAGGTTGGAGGGAACCTGGGTGGCCCAACTGTGTATGGGCGGAGAGACTTACAGTTTTTAAAATTAAATGGTCAACGTTGTGCAAGATTTCCTCAAAGAGGTCTATGCACAGATTCGTCCAAGATAACATATAAAAAGGTGTACTAGCAAAGGGTTTTGTAAAGATGGAAGTTGACCAATGAGAGAGATTGGTCTTGAGTAAATGAATTTAAGGAAATTTGGGGAAACAGTCAATCAATTGAAGTGGGGCTAAGTGAAGGTGCACCAATAAGCACATGTTTCCATTGGGCAGTAAACTATACTTGGTAATCGACCAAAAATCAGGTTATATATTGTAGGAGAGGCTGACCTGAGCTGGAAATTTCGAAAACTGAATGAGTTCAAGACCCCATTCACTGAGAAACTGAACTAACCATTTTATTAATTGAAAAGCTACTTTGTTTTAATGCACTTGCAGTTATACAGGGCCAAACTTCTCTTAAATCCCTAGGACCAACCTGGTCATACCTCGCCTTCACCCAGCGTTGATACAAGGTATTCTTGAGGTCAGGGAGGACTTCCAACTTCACCTTCTTAACCTCCTGAAATGCATCTTCGTCCTTGGTATTTGTCCCAATGATTATGTCATGTTTAAGCTATGACAAATGTCATGACCAGCAGAGGATTGACATGGGATGAATGAGCTCATATAATTGATGTTTAGGGTCATGAAATGCCCTAAAGGTAGAAAAACTCTCGCCTAGCAAACTAATAAAACATCTATCAACTACCATCATCTCTCATCTCATCTTCTAACTTGTTTTTTCACACCATTGTAGATTCAGTTTGTTTAAAAGTGCTTACAAGAAACCTTAGAATGATTAACGAGCTTTATTGCTTTTTTTGCTCAAGCCAAATTTTGAGCAAAGTTTTGTGAAAATACAAAACTGAAAAGTAACTAAGCTAGCAGCGCCTCTGGCCCACTGATGTCCACGGCCCCAGCGCCTGCTGCTCCAGTGTGGGGCAGTGGCGAAACCCCAACCCAGTATTTTATACATGGGGGAAAACTTGCTTGGACTGATTTGTCCAGTCTTAACCAATCCTTAGGTTGGTTCATTCCACCCAAGCATCTTAACATTTACCTCACACAATCTCAGGTGGTGGCCCATTGCCCTCTCATCCTTCCCCGCTCTCACTTGCGTTTTAGCCTTAGGGTTAAATATGGGAATCTGTTCCATATGAATACTAACCTATAATCAAATTAGCACAGGCGGTGATTCAACCTGATAGCTTCATCGATTTTCATCCCTATAAGGGTACTTTGACCTCAGTTTCACAAGCAAAGCTGATGCTTCCACTGCAGCAACTGTGCCCCTGGTTTTCCAGGGCACCCCAATTCCTACAACATGCACCTGGCTCCCCATTGACTCCACGATGGTGGTTCAGTTTTCAAGGTTGCACACTCACCTTCCCCTGGTAGTGCTCCATCAGGAGCTGATGGCAGGTTTGGCAGCCTATGGCGCTGACCCAGTCTTTCAATTTGTGGTTACCAGTGGATATACACGCAACACTGGGCCTTGGACTGTTGCCACATTCAGCCCTAAATTTACAAATATAGACATCCAGATTCCCCCACGCTCCTTTATTGCTTCTGCTCCTGACTACCCATTCTGTGCCCATGTCAAGGGCAGTGTGACAGTTGAGGTCTATCCTCAGCATCACATTGCCCTGATCTTTGGTAAGACAGGGCAGGCTGTGTCTGGATGTATGGAGGAGGAGGGGGCGTTGGTCCTGGCAAGGACGCCTAAGGGGCAGGAGCTTGAAGGAGGCCAAGGAGCAAGATAGACGTCCAAGTCGAGGAAAAATGGGAATCGAGTAACAGGTGTAGTTTCGAGATTCAATTTGAATTTGAATTGAGAATGGAATGGAACGGATGCTTGGAAGTTTCGCGGTTCGTTTGGTATTCAAAATGGAACTGGCGCGGAACTGTTGAGGATCAGAACTGGTACAGAACCATTGAGTGAGGATTCCGCGATTCTGATGTAAGGTTTACACCAAGTATCAGTCAGATTAGCACCATAAGCTTGTGTTATATTTTATATTAGCTTATAGCATGTGTATATAGGGAAGGAATTGGGAGCTGGAGGCTTCTCAGTTCTGTTTTCTATCAACCTGGCCCAATATTAAATAAAAGAACTTAAATCCATATATTTAAACTTTGAGTTTATTTTAAAATATTGCCTAACTGCAGCCATGTTTGGCTTGAATCAACAAGAATTGGACTTTGAGAGTGATCTTGGGAGAGCTATTGCCTCCCTTTATACCTTGTCTTGGAGTCAAGGCATGTTGCTGGGGTTAAGTATATTTGCAACTGTCTTCCAGGGGTGCTTGTCCAATCTTGTAGCGCGCGCACAAGGAGAGTAGTATCAGGAGCCCTGTCAGCCTTATGGTCTGTAACATGGATTCTGTTGCCTAACTCATTTGTGGCTCATTGGAAGGAGCCAGTGCGTTACAGGCAGGAGGATTATATGTACATCCTGCTTCAAGTTGGACCACTAAAAGTGGAGTTGCCCCTACTTCATTGCCTCTGCCGCCTCTACAATCTCAGCCACCAACTCATCTGCTGGCCACCCTACAGTCCTCTCAGAATGGGGGCAATCTTATTTCCACCTCTTCCAAAGCTGTTGCCACTGCTGCGTCTACAGCAGCCAATCAGGCCCATCCTAAATATGAAGCCACTAATGCTCCCACAATCAGGATTTGACTTGAACAACAATTTTCTTCTGAGCCCCAACCCAATCACCAGCCTCAGACATCCTTATTGAGGAAAAACCTGAGCTTGTATGACTTGAACCCATGGTCCTCATTAGTTGAAACTGATGAATCAGGCAATGTGATTGAATACTCCAAAATCGACATTAGAGATTTTAACCCTACACAATCCCCCATTGAGATCCCTTGGCCTTTTATTCCCCACACCCAAATGATAATTTGTTGTGCACCCAACACCATTTCGCTGTGGAAGCTGCTGCCCAACCTGATAAAACTTTCCTTTGCAGTGTTATATCCCAAACATCAATGAAACTGTCCAAATGTCTCCCCCTCCCATTATTGCCCAGACCTTCCCCAGAGAAAAAATACCATTCTCCAGCTGCATAAACATGCTGCAGCTGCCATTTAAAAAGTGGTTTCAGCTTTACAATTCTAAACAAAATAACCTGAGCTAACACTGTTTTAGTTTCCATAACTTCCCGCCATCTGCATTCAAGTGAAAAAGTGCTTGTCCACTTACCTGAGCGCCATTTATAATGATAATTTCTACAAACAACCAGTCCTCTGCAATCTTGAGCCCTATATTGCTGATAAACCCACATCCTTGCTCTCTGTCTTGTCCCGCGCTTTGTAAAATGAGGGTACAGTGGATGAGCCCCCTGATCCCCCTTCCCCTTCCACCATGATGGGATAAGCGGTTCGCCGCTGTGCCACATGATTGTTATTTTTGATTGTGTGTCTTGCTGCTAGTTTAGGATGGTTATTTCAGGTTTTTTGGTTTGGTTAGTTTTTTTAGTACTAGATGGTCCCATTGGTTTGGTTAGTTTTAATGCTTACATTTTGGTAATTTCCATCTCCTGGTCAGCTTACCTCAAATAAATTTAAATTTAAATAATGAGCTTTATTATTGCCTTCATTAGGAAGAAGTTCTTAACTACTAGAAAGGAGTTTTTAAAGGATGCCTAAGAGTCCATATATTTTATTTTTTAGCACTAGGTGCAGTCTATAGATTTATATAAACTTGTGATCATCAGAATGGTAAAATTACTGTAAGAGACTTGACTATCATGATAGTATATTGGATGTCTATATAATGATTAAAGTAGTAGGATAATTTCATATGCAAGTTATGTCCTTAAATTCTCCCATTATAACGTTTAAATAAGCACCACTAACTGAAAACTTAACTATTTAATATCAGTATCATTGTCAGTGGTGTAACCCAGAAATGAGAAGTGGGTATAGGGCTATTATCAATATATACCATGGCTAATGCGGTTGGGAAGTCTGAATAGAGCTGATAATTCAAGGGTCAATTTTCTTTCCCCAAACCAAGAGGGCTTAATCTTAAAACATAACAGTAAATCATGGGTTGGGTTAACATGTTAGGATAGAAGTGAGACAGGAGTAGGTTGGAATTTAATTGGGGGTGCTTAAGAATCCCCAAAATCAGCTAAGGACTACAATCAATGATATACCTTTAACTGTAGAATTATGATTACTGAGATAGGATATGAGTTTCTCTCAATCATAAGAGAGTAACATGTTTCTAGTATCGTTTAAACCACCATTTCTGACAAGTAGAACTAGCGGTTTAAACACAGCTACTCCTTCCATTAGAGCTACAGGTAGGCCCATTCAATGTACTTACTTTTAACAATAAAGTATCATAGAATCATTAAAAAAGAAGACAAACTAGCAATATTTGACAGAGTTTTTATAGATATAAATTATAAACAAATAACCCAACGTCCTACCATTAACAGGGTCCAGGATTTTAGGGTTATCACATGGTGAGTTAAGTTTAGATTAACAGCAATGTCCAAAATTGGAACAAGTGCTATTACCAAAGAATCTGAATGGGGTATGTTATAAAATTGGCGTGCTGGGGAGATACGCTGAAAACAAAATTGCACAGGGTTCAACCCACTGAGCAATAGGACCAACAATATGAGGATTGTTGCCCTTGAAACAACAGAAATTAACTTATTTAATAAATATGGAGCACTTGCTCCCACTATACTTTATTTAACATGATAAAAACATCGGATCCTTGCTGTTTCGCTCACTCTAACTTATTAACAACCTATCCTCCTGATCATCTCATCCTTCTTGTATTGTAGCAACTTTGGATGGTACCACTTTCATGGCTTAGTAATTCACTTCTCCATATCTCATTGGTTCCTTCAATTCTTCATTTGTTAATTCATGACCGCCCAATTCAGCCAATTCCCAGTAACCCAATATCACCTCATTTTGAAGCGCTTAAATTACCATTACAAGTTCAATTCCAACGGATTCCATTCATATTGCCATGATGACCTCAGCCAGTTTGATTCCAACGGATTCCATTCATTTTTCCCTGATGTCCTTGGGCTTATCGTCCAGTCATATTGGAATTGCAACATTACCCTCCTCCTTGACTGGACAATTAGGCTCCTATTGCTTATATGCTCAGAGGAATTTTGCATGCACTCGGTTGATGATTCAACTGCTAACGGGGTCCTTAATAGTATATGCATCAACCCCAGTTTTCTCAATGACTTTGAACGGACCAATCCATATACTGGCCAGCTTGTGCTTCCACCCGAACCCATTCTTGTCATGGAAGAGAACCATATCGCCTTCCTTGAACTGTGCTAACCCTATTTGATGTACCTGATCTACGGCCTGATTCCTGACTTCTTGGCTAAGCTGAAGGAATAGGTTTCAGTTTGCAATTTGATCAGAATATTTGAAAGGTTAATCAAATAGTGATGGGGTTCTACTCCGCTGGTGTCTTCCACACATGCATAAAGTAACGCCCAGAAGAGCTGGATGTTGACTGTATAGTAGTTGGAAGGGACTTTTCCTCGTGGCAGAATGGTAACTGATGTTATAGGCAAACACGGCAGTGGAAAGAAGGGATGTCCAATCAGATGGTTGATCTGTTACTAATTTTTGCAGGATATAAACCAGAGTTCCATTCACTCATTCGACCATTCCATTAGACTTGGGGTGGTATGGGGTTGTCAGAACTCCGCGGATTCCCATAAGCTCATTCAGCTTAGGAAGGATATGCAAGGTGAAGTTGGTGCCATTATCAGTGAGAATAAACTGAGGGCAATTGTGCTGCTGGATAATGCATTCCAACATGAATTTAGCCACTGTAACTGCCCCCAGATCTCATATCACCCTTGCTTCAACCCACCAGGTCAAGTGGTTGATAGCCACTAGAATGTACTTACAACGGTTGGCTCCTGTTGGCAAGGGGCCAATGACATTGAGGGAGACTGTATGCTAAGCAAAATATGGTTTCACTAACTGATATGACATCATACAGTGGAATGGCTTCTCCACTTGGCCCTGATGGCAACAAAAAATAGTTTTGAGCACATCAAAACTCATACTCTCCCAATAGTATCATGGGCATAACAACTCCATAGTCTTACACATACCACCATGTCCAACTGCCCTGTGAGCGCTCATAATGATTCCTGGCCTTGTGGAGGGCCACAGGAAATTCACCGTAGAATTGCCAATTCATTTGTACAGTTCTCCATTCCATTGGAAGGTATTTGTGCGCATTTGATTTAACACTTTAATTACTTGGGGTGGTTCATCATCATATTTTCCACTGAGCATCTTATCATACATCACATCACTGAGGTCTGCTGTTACTGTGATAGTCAGTAACTGAGATAAACAGTCAGCATTCTGATGCTTTGCTCCCAGCTGATGGAGAATCTCAAAATCATAAGCCTGTAACTTGAGAGCCCATCGAGCCAACTGTCCTTCTGGTTCTTTGATATTCTGCAACCAGCGTAATGATGCATGATTGATTATGACTTTAAACTTTACCCCATGCAGATAGACTCTGAATTGTTTATATGCATAGATTACTGCTAAGCACTCTTTCTCAGTCACAGTATAGTTACGCTCATGACAGTTCAGACTACAACAACAGAATGCAACGGGATGTTCTTCTCCTCATCATCTTTCTAAGAAAGTACTGCCTCAACAGCAGAAAGGGACGCATCCATCTGAACAATAAACTCCCAGTTGAAGTTTGGATATTGCAACACTGGTGCGCTGCTCAACGCCGTATGGAGTGCATCAAAAGCGGATTGATGACATTCCATCCATTTGAACACAGCATCTTTTTTAACAACTTATATAGCGGGTCCCCAATACAGCTAAAATTAGGGATAAAGCGTCAGTAGTAACTGACCATCCCCAGAAATACCTGTATGCTGCACTTACAATAGGTGTAGTTATTTTTGCTGATGGCTTCCGCCTTAGCTGGTTGTGGCTGCAGCCCAGTTGAGTCTACCACAAACCCAGGTATTCTAGATGATCTTTGAAAAAGTTACACTTTTGAGGTTTAATTTTAATGTTTGCCTCAGCCAGCAGTGGGATACTGCTTCAAGGTGGTCAAGGTGCTCTAAAAAGGTTTGAGATAAAACGTTAATATCATCAAGGTATACTAGGACGCATGACAGTTTCAGGTTGCCAAGAATAGTGTCCATGGCACTCTAAAAAGTAGCCAGGGCATTACACAGTCCTTGAGGCATCTGTGTTGGTTGAAAAAGCCTTTAGAGGTGATCACAGCGCATTTTTTCTGTTCTGCCAAGGGTAACTCAATTTTCCAGAAGCCTGATATTAAGTCCATCGCAGAAAAGCAGTGGGCACCCCCTAATCTATCCAGAGCATCATCAATTCTTGGCAAGGGATATGAATCTTTCTTTGTAATACTGTTGAGCTTCTGGTAGTCTATTACTACACAGTTGGTGCTGTCCTTCTTTTTTACAATTAGAACAAGTGAAGCCCACTGGCTCTTGGATGGCTCAAGCATCCCTTGTAATAACTTGTTGATTTCTTTGGTAATAACATCTTCTGCTGCCTGAGAATGGCTAATCATCTGAGACCTTATTGGAGGATGATCGCCAGTGTCCAATCAATGGACCACCACCCAAGCACACCCTAAATCGTGGTCATCAACAGTAAAAATCCCCTTGTGTTTCTGAAATAAAGCCATTGCTTGGTCTTTTTATTCATCCATTAATCCCATTAAATTACTCCGCGGTACAACTGCCATTATGCCAGGCTGTGTTTCAATAGACAGGCCAAATTCATCCAATGAACTGAACTCATGAACCTGGAGGACCTCATCAACTGGAATAAAATGTAAGTATGCCACTATTTGGCGTTGGCGGATTTGCATTGGTTTATTCTGAAGATTTGCTGCTAAGACCTTGATCTCCCCATGTCCTGGAAGTATAATGCCTAGGGCCACATGGGGCTCAAACCATGATTGCTGATAAGGCTCAATGACCTCCCCATAAAGCCCAGCAGGCACTTCCACTTCTAACTCAGTCTTTATGATTACTTGGTGTCCAGAGGGAATAGATATAGGGCCACAGCTCTAAGTGGTAACCCTTGATATTCATAGATTTGATTGGGAAGGGCCCATGTCTTACGCTTAAGTTGATAATAGTGAACGGAAACCACCCCATCACCATATGCCAGGTTAATATGACTCATGTGTACCGGATCTTTTGGCATTCCACTGGAGGTAAAGTAGATTGGAATCCGCTGCCCCAGAATATCAAAGGTCTCTGTGGTCATATCAACAACAACCCCATAGTGATGCATAAAAGCAGTTCCAATTAAAAGGTCATAGTTATTGTTTGGTAGCACTATAGCTGGGGCTACAACGACAATTGACCTGAATCATGAAGGGAGTGCACTGTATGCTCCTTCAGAGAATGTGTTTTCCATACCTGTAGTCCCATACACCATATAATGTTCCACATCAGGTTTTAATTCCAGCCTTGCCACCAACTTTGTAGACACTATGTTGATTGGGGCACCCCTATTGATTATTGCACGCACTCGGGTTTTTGCTACAACAGTGTCACAGTAGGTACACTCAGTATAAGATGCATTCCAATTGTTTATAACATGGACATTTAACTGATATTTTTTCCTAAGGAAGCTCATAATACCTTTCCCTACTTTAGAGTATTCTTTAACAATAGCATCCACGGGGAAGACCACGCTTACTTCCTCCAAAAGAAGCGCATCAGCTAATGAATCTGGTTCATTGGTAGAAAGGTGATCAAACATTTGACAAGCATAAGGCTTGGGCTGTTCCTGAGAGTTTACTTCTGCCATGTTCATGAATTGTGTTTGTGTCAGCACATTAACCCCTCCTACAGGTTGCTGATATAAGAAGGCATCATCATACCGAGGAACTTCTGCTGAAGGTACAGGAATAGATTCTGGTGGGATGTTTTGGAACAGAATAGCAGAGGTAGAGAGTCCCATCTCTCTCCGCTCTGACTTTTCCCTGGTGGTACTGCTTCTGCAGTAGGTGCTGAACCTGATGTTTGTGACAACTTCTAGCCAGGTGCCCATAGTGACCACATGTAAAGCAATTGACCCCAGAAGACCTGCGACCTTGATTGTTGTAAAAGGAGCCACCCCAAGGGTTGGGCTGGAAGTGAGGCTGGTATTGATGATAGGTCTAGGGGATGCCAACCAATCGCTGAACAAGGAAGGATGATTTCTCTGGATAAAAAAGGCTAGCAGCGGAGGTGCTAGGTTTCTGCTCTACATTGGGTGGAGGGAAATTAGCAGACAGACAGTGTAGAATTTGAACAAATTTAAGCAAAGATATGTCAACCTCTAAATATAGAGCCAATGTATTAAAGAGCTCTTGGTATGGTTTCACAGCAGAGGTCAATGCTATGCTTATGACACACAGTTAAAAGTCCTTCCCCAATTAACACATGGGCTTCCACTGAGAATTGATCAGCAAAGGCAGTGAGGGTCTCATTAGGCTGAAACCCAATGGTAATAAACTCAGCCTTTCATAACGCCATTTTTGCAGTTCCTCCAAACAACCACAGCACAGTATTCTTCACTTTTTGATAGGTAATGGAACTGCTTGGAAGATAGCAAGTAACTTGGTTGGCACTTCCAACATCCAACGTGGACATTAGTAATTTAGCTTTATGCCAATCTGATACCCCTTCTACTGCAAACTCAAAGTGTTTAAAGAACCCATGGATGTTCCCATCATGGTCAAACGGAGGCAGCTTATTGATACAGCACTATTGCAGAAATTATTTTTTCCAATTGAGCACAGCGTCTAAGGCAATCCTGAGTTCTGCATAGTCAACAGTTGTAGTGTGTTGAGATGATTCCCTAGTGAAGCAAGCCAGATATGACATGACTAGCAACTGAGGAACGCTTCTTAGTTTATGAGATTGATCAATGGGCCTCCTGTAGTGAGCACCACTGTTATAAAATTGGCGTGTTGGGGAGATATGTTGAAAACGAAATTGCACAGGGCTCGACCCACTGAGCAATAGGACCAACAATATGAGGATTGTTGCCCTTGAAACAACAGAAATAAACTTATATAATAAATATGGAGCACTTGCTCCCACTATACTTCTTTATTTAATACTAGCGGAGTTACCCGTGCTTCGCTACGGCTTCTATAGAATTTCAAATGATTCGAATTGATTAATTTAGATTTTATATATAGTTAAGCAATAACTACTCGGCCAAATCTAATTGCTCAATCGAAGCAACCAAAACCACCAACCACTCAGCTAAAACTAACTGAACTTATCAAATCAATCAAAAACTAATCACCCCCAAAGCTAAATTGTATCCTGTCGATTCGACCAAAGATCATTAACCCACTCGGCCAAGGAAAATAAATATATCAAATCAATCAAATTCTAAATTATTTTAGTTTTTATATTGGTAGATAGCTATCAATAAGTTCAGAAACAATTAAACCTATTAAAAATTCAAACCTCCAACCACTTAGCTAAAATCAATAAAGCCTACCAAATTAACTAAACCATCAATCACTTACCTGAAACTATTGAGCCCATCGAATCAACCAAAAATTAAACCACTACTCAGCAAAAACCAATTACGGAACTTACAACAGCCACAAACTACCAACCCCTTATCAAAAACCTATGAAAAAATCGAATTAAATGAATATGAAAATACCCAGCCAAATTGCTATATAATTATATTAGAAATATATGTTCTAGAGCTTAAATAGAACTGATATTTAAATTTATATGATTATTTTAAATAATTACATAGTAGCATTCCGTTCCCAAACTTTATAGAATACTTGTGCCAAGTTTGATGATTTTTTGTTTATTTGCTCGAGATAATGCATCCAGTATAAATAAATAAACAGAATGATAGTTTTGTAAAGAAAAGTTTGGCCAATTCTTGTTGATACCCAGTTTAGCACAGATTTGTTTGTGGGCTTAAAGTTTACCCGATGATCCTAATCAATTTTTTTATATTTGTAGATGGTTATCAATAATATTAAAAAATCAAATTATATTGAATCAATATAAAATTACCAACCATTGAGCCATACCCAATTAAACCTATCGAATTAACTAAACCACTTGACGCACCAATGCCCCGAACCGAGATAGTGAATAGCAAAGGTGGTCCATGGAGTTCCTGGCCTATCATACGCCGCGCGTGGAGGTTTTCCGGATTTTATCCTCCTTTCTCATACATTCGATTTCCCTTAATCGGTGCGGTATCTTCCCCAGGTCAGCCCACCTCGAATAAAATACTTTTAACTAAACCACTTAGCTAAAATAATTAGATTAAAAATCAACCAATCACCAACTGCTTCGTGACCAAAACTAAATATATCGAAACAACCAAAATCAACCAACCACTTACCAAAACCAATTAAATTATCGAATCAACCAATCACTAACTACTTTATTAAAACCGTTAAGCTTAATCAACCCTAAACCACCAACCGCTCGACAAAACCATTTAAACTATCGAATCAACCGAATATTAAACTTCTCGGCCGTAACAATATACCGATTTCCATTAAAAACATATAAAATTTTAACTTGTTACATATAAAACTTTTTATTTTACTATGAAAATTAAAAATCGGGTTTCGAGGTGCACACGGACCCCCTCCCGTCCACCTATAGCCAAATTTTTAGAGCTCTACATGCTCTAGTTTTGGCTGGGCATCGCGCATACAAACACACACACATTTGCTTTTATATATAGATAAGTGTCTGAAATAGAGCTTGTTAGATTTGATTACAGACAGATAGAATTGACAGTGAGTTTAAGAAAATTGTATAAAAAATGACCACTAACCACTTAACAAAACCATTTAAAATATCAAATCAACTAAATATCTAACTGCTCAGCTGTAACTATATACTGACTACCATCGAAAATATATAGGACTTTTACTTGATACATATAAAACTTTTTTTGAACATGAAAATTAAAAATCAGACTTCAAGGTGCACACGGACACCTCCCGTCCACCTATAGCCAAATTTTCAGAGCTCTACATGCTCTAGTTTTGGCTGGGCATCGCGCACATACACACATACATATTTGCTTTTAAATATATAGATTACGCCAAGATTCGAATAACTGACCTTTTATAGAGTTGAAGTTTAGAGCCAAAAGCTGAGCTGATTATGCTAGAGGAGGTATTTTTAAAATCAATTGGACTTTTGATTCAAAGTTTTGATTTAGATAAACTTGTTAAATACCCGAATGACCACTAACCACTTAACAAAACCATATAAAATATCAAATCAAACAAATTTAAACTGCTCAGCTATAACAATATAGCGAATACCATCGAAATATATATAGGATTTTCACTTGTTACATATAAATCTTTTTATTTTACTGTTAAAATAATATTTTTTAAAATTCATAAACCTTCTCAGGCATGCACACAACAACTCACCAAAGTTTAATCACAATTGGATGAATGGTATAGGAATGCATTCGGGACATACATACACAGACACACAGACAGACATTCATTTTTATATATATAGATGATAAACAGCGGATCCTTGCTGTTTCGCTCACTCTAACTTGCCAACCTATCCTCCTGATCATCTCATCCTGCTTGTATTGTAGCAACTTCGGATGTACCACTTTTATGGCTTAGTAATTCACTTCGCCGTATCTCATTGGTTCCTTTAATTCTTCATTTGTTAATTCGTGACCGGCCAATTCCCAGTAACCCAATATCGCCTCATTTCGAAGTGCTTAAATTACCATTACAAGTTCGATTCAAACGGATTCCATTCATTTCGCCATGATGATCTCGGGCTTATCATCCAGTCATATTGGAATCGCAACAGGGTATATATGGCCTGGTTTGATTAGTTGTTTAAAAATTTATTTCAATTGACTTCATTATCACAGAAGGGTTTGATCCATCTTATAACATTATATTTTGCATTGGTGACATTTGAAATTAATGCCTTGACTAATTTCTGTTACTTACCTTTTACTTTCCACTTAGGGTTTGATCGGTTTGTTTGCTAAATATTGTTACCTGAGGGTACCCCAATTATCAATATTTTTATAATGGAAGAGCCTCTATTATAGCTCTCTGTTTGGAAAGGAGTCAATGTCTGCACTGACCATCTTATAAGGATTCTTTAATTTACACAAAGCTGGCTTCTTTTTTGCATATACTGTTCTGTAGTTACAGAAGTAATAGTAACTTTGGGCTATATATGTTGGAGTATGGTGTAGGGCAACAGTAATAACAGCTGCTATCCAACTCTCATCTAGGGTGCGCCATAAACCAGTAAAGAGGTGTGAGGAAGAGCCTTAAGGTTAAAGCCCTTATTAGTTCTTAAAAGGTGCAAGGTTCTATTCAGATTAATGACTAGAACTGAAAACCTTACAAATACACTCTTTCCATAAGTTTTTTTAATTTTTACATCATATATGTTTTTATAACTTTGATATATCTCATTTCTATCCTATTATTATTCTTACTAAAGAGTAAGCATTAAGCTGAAGGAAGGCTACTTCTATGTCATTTTAGATATCCAGATGTAAATTTTTTTATATTTACTCCATTCAAAATACACTTCAGTTCAACCAAAGTTTACATATTTAGTATGACTATTAATTCTCCTTTAGTCTCCTTTCTCTTGCTCCTCATATACTAAAAGAATTTTCTATATATTCATTTAAATTTATACTTGTTTATTTTTGTAAATTTTATTTCAAATGAGCTTATATTTAAGCTTATATCTATACTTTTTTTTGCTTTGTAATATGTACACTGATATTACTGCTTTGAGAATGTTGGACAATTACAAGTCCAATAAATTGAGAAGAGTATATTGGTGGTGAATAATTCAGATATTATACAAAAAAATATGGCTGATTTTGGTGGAATGTTTCTAAGTGAAGTAATCTTTATCCACCTCAACTTCAGCCAAATGCCTTAGATACTGGCACTCTGACACCTCAAGACCAATAGCAAATTAGCTCAACTGACCTGGATCTCTGCCCAAGCACCAGCTTGAATTTTGCGCAGGTTCCTGAGAGAAAACCACCCCATATTTATAGACCTGAAGGTGTTCAGGGGGATGATATTTTCCCCACCAACCACTAACTAAGAGCTGTGGTAATCAGCCAAATTACCAACCCTTTCCAGATGGCTGATTGGTGGGATTGCATTAAAATGCTCCCCCATGATTATGTCACTCCCAGGAGTCAATCTCACATATAAAATCTAAGCTTTATCAGTATGATACGGCTCTCCAATTCAGTGATAGACTAAATCATCTTTTAGGCAAATATGGGAAGCCCCCTCATCTATTCTGAATTCCATCACCTCCCTATACTAAGCTTCAAATTAGTGTAAATACTATGTGGGATCAATGAAATAGGGGTTCTTCTTTCTTTTAAAAGCCACAGTTTTAATATTAATAAAAACCTATAAAAATCAGAGTCCCCTTGTAGTTTATAATAATCTCTTTATATAGTTAAAATAGCATCATGAGTTTTGAATAACTAATGACTGCTTAATATTGGTGTAGTCCTGTGCAAATAGCACCTGCGAGCACTTTTCCCTCACCAGGATTCCAACAGAGAAGCCTACAGATATCCTTCTGAGAGGTACATGGCTTTATATACTAATTATAGCTACCTATCTACCTTTAGAAAAACATGTTATTGCATAATTAAAAACTTTATGTATATAGATTTTTTTTATCAGATGAGGAACTCTTATTAATTAAAAAGTTATACCTAAGAGTTAAAATATTGACTCTCGAGAACCTAATATTGATTCTATATGTGAGATTTAGATACCTCAAAAAATTACTATTTGCATAGAATTTTATAAGAAAAAAGAAATAAAAAATAAAGATTATGTTATATATCTATTATGAAGAAATTAGTTTTTATAAGAGATTATCTAGTTTGCTACAGAATTTTCCAAGTATCATACTTTTTGCTTTAGATTATATTCTTTTTTGATGATATGTTTGACTAAGCCATTGGGAAAACAAGATATTTTTTATAATAGGAAAGTTTATAGTTGTGATACTTTGGTAACAAAAGTTTTCTGGAAGGTTTCAGATAAGCTATATTATATTTGAATAACGTTGAGTAACTAGATAAACTGATTATCTGTGAACCTAGTAACTAATAACTAAACTATTTCATTTTCATTTTCCCTTTGCTTTCATAACATTTGTATATATTTTTACTAGTGGGTTAGAATTTAACTTAAGCTTATTTTTAGAAATAGTAAGCCATTTTTTATTCTTCATTTACAATCTTCTTTTGAAAATTTGCTAAATTTAGATGCCTACTTGCAATGCATATTTTTAGATAAAATGATTGGTTGAGCTTACAAAGAATTTAACTTGTCATGTACTATCTGATAGTGTTGTATAATTTCACACTGCTAATGACTATCTACGGTAAACATCCTATTGGATAATTCAAAAAATACATTTATAAACCCACTTTCAATATTGAAAATCTTTTTTAGTACTAGATGGTCCAATTCAATATTGAAAATCTTCATGGACTATTCTAGTACTAGTGGGGCCCAACCCTAGAGGGGAAACTCGTGTACTATTATTTTGTTAGAGTTAGCAGAAGTTTCATCCCATGTCAAAATAAAAAAAGTACTTTATAGTACATTCGCTTCATTTGTTTTGTGCAGTATAAAATGATTTTAAGCATTTTATATATCATAGTTTACAAAGCTTTCGTGGTTGTGAGTGTGACTTATCATGCTAGACTATCCAGAATACAATTTTTAACAAATAATTTTTTTATAATCTTGCTATAGCTAATTTCCTTTTATATGACATTAATCAATATATTTCCACATATGACCTTCGCAACTTAGTATATACCAAATATAGCTTTATCCATCAATAGGCAGGGAGCAAAATATGCGATAGGGTTTTATCGCTTAACTTGATGCTTTAGTACAATGAGTATCTTTGATAGCATCTTTTAAAATAAATTTATATAGTATAATAATCACAACATTTGGTGAATAGCTTATAATTGTCTTATATAATGGTGATCAAAAATATATTGTGCCGTGTGTTTTGACGTATCTATAAACAGTAGAGTAATTTAAATCTGTAAAGTATACTGAGTAGCATGTGGTATATAAACATAGCTGTTCTATAGTCTTTATACTTGAAAGTTATCTGGGGTAGGAACATGAAATTAAAAAGATACCTTTTTGTATTTTTTTGTCTTGTTAAAAAAGGATTACAGTGTAAAATTGGCTTATCCATGCCTAGGAAACCATTCGATGCGGAGTTTGAGATTACCAGCTTTAATGACGGTGCGGAAAACAAAAACTGGTTTGACAAGGATGGTTTTGATGCTCTTAAAATTTTTAAAAAGATGCAACGTAATCCTATTGGGGATTAACTTGATTCTGAACAACTTTAGTGAAAGATGTGTATGGCCTTAATTAAAGTTTTTGTGACTTATTTTTTCATAATTAACATTAATTATAATAATTATTTTTTACTTTGCTTCAAACGAAATCATTATAAATTTTTTAACAATAATTAATCACTAGTATCTCGTTGTGATAAGTTGTATATGCTTTTTAAGTTCAAAATTTTATTGACAATTTCGAATAAAGCTCTGCTTAGCCTGAGTTTACAGTTGTTGAGTATAATTTGCCTCACTAGAGTAAATGTAGCTAGCTTAAATCATTTAATAGCTTGCACTTTATTATAAAGCAAGGTTTATTCAAATTTTAGTTGCAATTAGATTTACTTAGCTCCACCAAATTAGTGCAAAGCAATGGTAAAAGCTAAAAAAATTAAAAGATCAATATAAATAAAGTTGGGAGGATACCCCAGTGGTAGAGTATAGACCCTCTACCACTGCCTCCCGAGTTCGATCCTGGTAATGGACTTTGGGTAGGGGACGATTTTGACTGCGTTGGTTTTGCGCGCCGATGCCCCGAACCGAGATAGCAAATAGCAAAGGCGGTCCATGGAGTTCCTGGCCTATCTACGCCGCGCATGGAGGTTTTCCGGGTTTTATCCTCCTTTCCCATTTTCTTCACTTCCTAATCGGTGCGGTATCGTCCCCAGGTCGGCCCACCTCGAATAAAATTAATATAAATAAAGTTCTTGGGGTCTGGGTTGTCTGCAGTAATCTCAAACCCACAAAACCAATTTTTATGCAATTGTGTACACTCATTGAAGGTATTCAGTGGAAGGTTTTTCACCATATTAGTAAAGAAAGATAAAAAATAAATGAAGTTATTGAAAAAGCTCCTTTCCTGACAATAATAAACCAATATCAATTTAAACCCATATTTCAAGGGTGGCTGAAAAACTTAATGCAATCCAAACAAGTTTTAACCAAAATTTAAATTTGACTCACACTCAACACCTGCTTTTCCAGAATTGTGATCAATCATTCAGTTAACTATTGTATTTGTTAAATTAAATATCAACCAAATATATTCTAAATCCTTAAGAATTTACAGACTTTTTCCACTCAATCTCACTTTTGAGCAAATTTTACAAAAATTTAAATTACCTACTGCCATCTGGCTAAATCCATTTTTACAATTGATATCCTTGGATCTGCCACCTGCTGCTCCAGTGTGGGGTAGTGGTTATCCACCTCTCAGCATTTTCTGCCCTTCAAGGAAATGTTTTAGATAGTATTAAATAGTCTTCCAACCTCTACAGGCTATTTTGTCCCTCCACAGGACTTAGCACTTCACCCTGAGTGCATCCACCTAATTTCCCCTATCTTCTCACCCTTCCTAGATCTACTATTTGATTTTGCCTCTGTGTCAACTACAAGTATTTATTCCCATATGCTGACAAAGCAATAATAAAACTTGCCACCACAGCCTTTGTGCTGGATAGCTTTATCAATTTCCACCCTTTTAAGGGCTATTTTGATATAGGTTTTAAATAAAGGAGGATGCTGCAGAAGAGTTGGCTCCTCTAATTTATAAAAATAGCATTGTCCCTACTACCTGAACTTTTCTCTCTGATGATAACACTATTGGTATCATTTGCCAACCTCCCTTCACATCTCCCATCCCAAATTTTGTATGATGAGTTGAAGTTGGAGCTTTTAGCATATAGCACTCAGCTCAACCTAGTATTCACTGTCCCTTATGGTGCAGAGCACCTTGATGCCCCTTGAGCCACTGCCACCACTATCTAAAATCACTCTGTCATTACCCACCAAATCCCCCCATATGCTTGTATTGCTGCAGCTCTGTAACAGTTCTTTTGGGTTCATTTCAAATGCAGTCAACAGATTTATCCCCTCTGTTTTGAGCTTGACCACTCTAAAAGGTCCTACCCCATTCTGCTTCACAGGTTACTATTTCTGAACCCTTTTTCAGAGTTATCTAAATGGGGCATTTTGTTTCCCCCTCCCACCTAATATTCTCACTTGTTGGGCCAATACAGGAAAGCACCCACCAAAACCTCTAGCCACACTCACCACCCTGGGCTCAACCTGACCAATCAGAGTCAGGATTGGACCACTATTTGCACCCAAGCATCCACCTGTTTGCCTACTACCACCCACCCAAATTCTACATCCACTATTCTCATGAACCAAATTTCTTGGAACCTATTGGATTAGGTTGATGAATCAGGTCAAATTATTATAAATGAGGATGATGAATCTGGTGAAAAGGCCCCCAAGAATATGAATGGGTTGAATTTTATAATTCTGATTTTTACAAAACCCTTTCACCCAGATAATATGCTCCTAAACCCAATACCATCCCCTTCCAAAGTGAACACCAGCTTGCCTTAGCAGCGGTGCTCTCATCCAATTGCCACCACATCTGCAAAGCAGTTGCCCAATCAGTTGATCAATTCTATGAAGGGCTGAGCACAATTAACTTCTCCCCTGATTTCCCCTAAAGTAGCACAAGAGGAAATCATCAAATTGACCAATGATGCCAATAAATCTGTCTTGCTTTTGCAAAACTAGCAGCATTCAACACAACCATTAAAATAATCCAGCAAAATATAGCCAGTTTAGCCCAACTCCCAGATGCCCGCCTTTAAGATGAACATCATATTCCATGGTTAATTGAGGCTGACTTCTAGGATGATTCTGAGGTAAGTAACCGCTATTTCACATTCATTCAACCCCACCATGCTGATGCCCCAACATCCTTGCTCTCAGCTTTTGTCTGCTTTTACAACTAATATGCATCTTCCACAAATCCTCCACCTTAAGAAGAGCTGCCTGACCCTCCCTCCCCCTCTGCCATAGTGGGACAGTGGTACTCTGCTCCCTGCCTGGTTATAGGTTTTATTTTGATTTGACGCCCATTTATTTTGGGCTTTATTGCTTAGAATCAGTAAGGTCCATCCCCTAGTCAGTGTGCCTCAAATAATTTCTATTTTATACTATAAGTATCTAATTTTGTAGAACCAACTAGTGCTAAAAAAAGAATCTACATTTGTCCATAGTAATATCAGAACTTTTTTAAAATTCTAATGAAACTTTGCTTACTTATACCAGAATTTGAATATAAAAGCTTTCATTTATTTTTGGTAAAAATAAGAAATATTGTTATTATTGTAAAAATATTTAAACCTACAGAAATCAGTTATATATATTCAGGGAAATATCCAAAAAACAAATTAAAGGTATTTACAAAACTATCTTTATTTACCAAATTTTAAATTTTGGTTTATATTTTATTATGGCTCTTTGATATGTCAAACAATACTATGGCAGATACCCATATTAAATAAGTGGAAATTGTATACTAAAATTAAGTATAATTATATTAGTACAAAATATTTGGACTTCTTGTTTAATAGATATAAAATTTTGATGTAATGAGTACTTTTGTTGACTAACTTCTAATGGTTCAAAGATATTTTTTTATTTAAATGAGGCAAGCTGACCAGGGGATGGACAATACTGAAACAGAAACTATAAAACTAAAACAACCAAAACAACCAAAAACATGAACCTACTGCTCTAAATGAGCAGCGGGAAACACAAAAGTAATGAAAAAAAATTAAAAAACACCTACCAGGTGGCACAGCAGCGAGCTGTTTATCCCACTATGGTGGAGGAAGAGGGGGATCAAGTGGATCTTCATCATCATCATTGGGTTCATCATTAAAGAAGTGAATCAATGCTGATAGCAAGGGGGTTGGGGCATCCACTGGATGAGGGTCAAGGAGAGGTAGATAGCAGTTGGGTTTGACAATTTGGGCCTAGATAAAGGACTCTATGAGTTTGGCAACATGGTGTTCAGCTTGGATGTGGAAATTAGGAAATTGGGCTAATTTTACAATGTTTGCTCTGGCGAAATATGTGGATGGGTAAAATTCTGCCAGAGTAATGACACGTTTGACAGAGGTGGTGGCAGTTTCATAGAGGTGTAGGATTTTCTCTTTTGCAGTTAGAGGAAAATTGGAGGGGAACAAGGGGGTGCAACCTTTTTTAAATTCATTGATGGATTTTGCCATGACTTTGTGAAGGCGCCACTTTTTGGGTGAGGCATCTGTTATAATTTTTGCCCATATTCCCAGCCTGCTAGATTATCAGGAATTGCTAGAGGATAGGTTCCTAATGCAAGATGAATTGAAAATTGGTTGACCCTGATTTTGGAGTAACTATGTTCAGGGGATTTTAGGATATTCTCCTGGTCATATCCATTGAGGATTGATCCAAATGAATGCTTAAGATCTTGTTGGGCAGAGTTGCCAATGAAATAGGGGCATCCGATAGTGATTAACTATCAGGTGTACCAATTGGGATCGGTCAGGTTTCATCACTGAATGATTGGTAATGTAAATAGTAAGTTGCAAGGCGAGTGATGTCACCTGCAACAAGTGAATTGATCAGTTGGTTTGTGACCTGCCATAATGGGTAAAAAGTCCCATTACCTAAGCAGGTCGCTAGCCAAATATGGTTTGTTTACTTGCATCAAGAGGAAAACGTTAGGGACATGTTTTCCAACTCTTTCTGTTTTAGGTTTGAGGATGTCCAATGATGGAATCCTAGTCAGGATGGGGAAGACCATTGCTGCTGAGACAAGGATGGGTGATTCAATGGCATCAGCTGCCATTTCATCAAAGAGATGTCAAACAAGGGTTGAGCGCCAAATCCCTCACTATAAATTCCCTAGAATTCACCAATAAAATAATAAGTTTTTATCTGGTATATAGTTTTAAGTAGTGAACTTTATCAGCTTTCAATTGTTCTATGCTTTCTCAGGGATATTATTGCTGTGTGCAATAATTGGGAGACTCATTAAGAAAAATAGTAAGAATCTGAGCGGAGATCCAGAGAAGAAGTGGAAACTAATTGGGGATTGCCGCCAACTATGTGTTGAACTGGAGAAACTGTCATTAGAAAATCTCAGAGAAGATTGGGTTAAATGGTACAAGGGAATGAATCCTATTTTGAGACATCTCAAGTATTTTAAGTGGAAATACTGGCTGAGCGTTGGGCTAAGATCTAAGAATTTCATTCAACTATGGATAATAGTCATCATACTATTATCAACCAGTTATATCAATCAGTTATATCAACAACAATACAATGTGGATAAATTGCACAAGAACCAAACCTGTGTTAGTAATAAGTTTATAGGGGTTATTGGCCAATAATAGTAACCAGACCCATAAATTTTTACAAAGTGGTGCTCACTACAAGGGTGTAGTTGAGTAGAAGAACTTAGAAATGATGTCATATGAAGATGTTTCAAATTTCTTCAATATGTTACTAGGGAAAGTAACATAAATGAAGAAAGAACGTGAAATGGATCACATTCATTGGCGTTTACCCAGCTCAGAAGTGGAGCTCTTAGTGAAACAAATTGTAGATACTCATTATCAGGGAAAAGGACTTGCAGCCTAGATATAGAACTATCTAGTGCTGCAAGAAAACTTGTTCCACCTGACATCTACATGAGATGAGGAGTAACAGCAGGGCCAACTCAGGTTGAAATTGGGTCCACTTGAAATAGTCTCAAGGATTAGCAGGGCCAACTTGGGTTGAAATTAGGTCCACTTGAACTAGTCTCAAGGACCAGCAGGATCACATCAGGTAGAAATTAGGTCCACTTTAAATAGTCCTGAGGAGTGAGTGTTTAGATGAGGCATTGGATGAAATAGGAAGCAATTAATCAGGAGAATTGGATTGCTATACCAATGAAGTATGAAGGAAAAACAGGAAACGTTTGATCCAAGATAGTGGAGAAAATTGTTTAACTCAATGACACTCAACCAATGATCAGAAGTTTATGGAGACGAGTTCATCAATTAATGAGAAATTGGATGAAGCTAACGAGGCCAGAATGACCTGTGTAATTAAGGATGGCCACAAAGGTAAAAAATCGTTTTCAGGAGAACAAAATCTGATAAATCGAACAGAACTGTTGGCTAATGAGATTCAAGCATTAGTTGCCAAAATATGATATGAAAATAGGACCTGTTGGACGAATAACCAGACGGGATTAAAGGCTTAATATGTTCAAGAGAATTGCCAAGAGTCACAAGTGTAGCCTATACATAAAGAGACAGCGCTGCTGGTCATATAGTGAAGAAGGTCAGTACTAATTGGAAGTAATGAGCCTAAGAGAAAATAGTTGCAATGTTCCCAGCGGACCTCTGAACCATTAAATGCTTATGTCCTAATATTTTGGTCAAGTCCCAGAAGAGGACCACTGAACCAAATGGATGGTTTAAACTTAAAAGGATAAGATTTTGAACCATGATAACTGGTAGGCCAGAGTTACCTAGGATCCAGTTTGTATGAAGGGGAAAAGAAGGACCTCTGAACCTTTTTGTAGGTTGTAAGTCCCATTGCTAAAAGAAAAATACAAAAAATATATAACATCTAAAAAATCGATTTTTATGGTCTATGATTTTTGGACCTGGGAAAGTAATGAGAAACCCTGATGGTCAAACTGAGGAAATTCCAAGATTATGGGACACTTGATGAGATGGGATTAACAGCTGGGGTAACTGAGAGTATCAACCAATTGGTTGATCAAGAGCAACTTGCTGATCTGAGGAAGGCCAGCAAAAGGAGGTGCTCAAATTATTTGAAAAGTATCAGGAAGTATTTACCAAGGATGACCATGATTTGGGATGCGCAAGAGATGTGATACACAAGGTTGATATCAGGAAATTTTTCTGATCAGGATGAGACCAATTTGACAGTCAAAGGTGGCCAAAGTGATAGTGGAAGAAGAAATCAGCAAACTAGTGAAGCATGGGCTTCTAGTTTTGTTGTCAAGTCCCTGGGCGAGTCCAATTCTTATTTTTAAGAAAAAGGATGGCTCCAAGCAGGTGGTGATTGATTACCAGAAGCTTCATAAGATTATGAAAAAGGATTTATATCCTCTACCAAGAATCAATGATGCACAAGATCAATTAGGAGAAGCAAAGTATTTTTCCACGATGGATATGATCTCAGGATATTGGCAAATCAATTTGCCAAGAGAAAACCAAGAAAAATGCGTGATTATTACCGTGCAGGGGCTATACCAACCAACGAGGATTCCCCAGGGTCTATGCAATGTGCCTTCAACGTTCCAGAGGGCCATGGACGCTATACTGAGTGACTTGAAGTTGTCATGCATCCTGGTGTACTTGGACAATACCAATGTGTTCATTAGGACGTTTACTAATCATTTACACCACTTGGAAGAAGTATTCAAGAGACTGTCTGTGGCCAACCTGAAGACTAAGCTGAGGAAGTGCCACTTCTTCAAGAAAGAGTTGGAAAGTCTGGGATTTGTGATCAACTCTAGTAGATTGCAGCTGCAAGACCAGAAGATTGAGACCATAGAATGGATGGCTGAGCCAAAGAGTGTTCAAGACATCCAAGTATTCCTTGGAATGGTTGAATACTACAGAATATTTATTTGGGATTTTGCCAGAATCACTGACCCCTTATTCCATCTGTTGAAAAATCCAAAGAAAGGATTTGTATGGAATTGAATAGCACAGGAATCCTTCAATGAGTTACGCTGGTACCTAATAGATTCTCCAGTTTTGAAATCCAAATTTCAATTGAGCTTTTATTATACAAACTGATGCTTTGTTGACAGTGATTGGCGCCATATTAAGCCAAGCAGATGAACTTGGGTGTCATAGGCGGGGATCCCAGACCCCATCCATTTCATCCTGGAAATGCCCACGCGGCGGCATTCCAGGTGGGCAACCTAACCATACAGACTTAGGCACAGGTGAGGCGAACTTTTTCTCATCAAATCTCGGAAATGCCCATGCGGCGGCAAATGGAGTGATGAGGCTGGACTGTCACTAATATGAGGTCCCCTATCACAAACCCAAACCTGAAAATATCAGGTAAGCGAGGCGCAACACCTCGAAAGAACTTTATTTTTATTTTAAAAATAATAAAAGACTGAACCGGAGGGGACCAAGGCTAAGATTTAGAATTCCAACTTGGAATTTGAGAAGGTCAGGCTCAACTTTTATAAAGTCGCTTCTGAGGAGCCTCTCTGATTCATTCCTTAAGCCTGCCGAGCTTAAGGAATGGTCAGAGTGGCTCAGCCCAGCCCTCCAAGTCTGACCACCCACTCCACCATACCCAACAATTCCGATTGGTTTGGTTTGAATTAACTGAATGAACCAATCAGAATGAAACGTTTGGAAATTCATCCTTTTGGATGATTTCTGTTTGTTACATCACCCCCCGCTAAAACGGCCCTCCGGGGGCAGAGAGCTGCCATTTTGGGAGGAAATTGTCAGTGAGAGGTCTTCCCGGGGCGAGTCACCTCAAGCCCCAAGAAGGATCCTCTTGAGGGGAAATGGGGGGAATGGAAACCGGAAACTGGGCTGTTGGAGTAAGCCCCAACAGGTGAGGACATTTGTACCCAACACCTGGCCAAATCACCACCTCCCAGAGGCTACCACTAGGAATGGCCTTCCCATCCTGACCGGGAAGGTGCTTTCCCCAACGATAGCCCCGGAAGGCGCAAAACAGCGCTGGCCATGGGCCATCCCCTTTGCGCTGTCAGGCCTGAGAATGGCCTTCCTATCCCAACCGGGAAGGCGCTTTCCTCAGTCCTGCTGGCAGTGGGGTTGACCCCATGGCGCTGGTGCCGGGGCAAATATCCTCCCCTTTTGGGACTTTCTGGGGTTGAGGGAACTTGCTGGGAACAGGTGCCCTCAGACATGGCTGCTGGAATTGGCGGGTTCTGAAATTTGGCAGACCCTCAAATTTCACGGATGTTGCAGGGCTAGCCATCAGTTGCTGGGTTGGCCCAGCGCCAGTTTCCTTGACAGCTGGGACAAAACGGAAATCCTCTGAGGGACAGGACCACCTTCAACCAGAAGCAAAATGAAGTTGGGAATAATGTCACAGGTGGGGATCCCAGACCCCATCTGTTTCATCCTGGAAATGCCCATGCAGCGGCATTCCAGGCGGGCAACCTAACCAGACAGACTTAGGCACAGGTGAGGCGAACCTTTTCTCATCAAATCTCAGAAATGCCCATGCGGTGGCAAATGGAGTGATGAGGCCAGACTATCACTAATATGAGGTCCCCTATCACAAACCCAAACCCAAAAATATCAGGTAAGCGAGGCGCGACACCTCAAAAGAACTTTATTTTTATTTTAAAAATAATATAAGACTGAACCAGAGGGGACCAAGGCCAAGACTTAGAATTCCAACTTAGAATTCGAGAAGGTTGGGTTCAACTTTTATAAAGTTGCTTCTGAGGAGCCTCTCTGATTCATTCCTTAAGCCTGCTGAGCTTAAGGAATGGTCGGAGCAGCTCAGCCCAGCCCTCTGAGTCCAACCACCCACTCCACCATACCCAACAATTCTGATTGGTTCAGTTTGAATTAACTGAATGAACTAATTGGAATGTAACGTTCGGAAATTCATCCTTTTAGTTGATTTCTGTTCATTACATTGGGGATGAACATCTGGTGGCATATGTGAGCTGGACACTCTCAACCACTGAGAGGAACTACACTGTGACTGAGCATGAATGCCTTGCAGTTATTTACACATGCAAGCAGTTTAAGGTGTACGTCCATGGAACACACTTTAAGGTGGTAATGCACCACTCTTCACTGCATTGGCTGCACAGTTTAAGAGAGCCAGAAGGATTACTGGCCTGATGGGCACTTAAGCTAAAGGCTTATGATTCTGAGATTGTCCACTGAGCGGGGGCTTCTCACCAGAATGTGGATGGCTTATCACGGTTACCAATAGTCCAGATGGTATACCCACAGGCGGATGAGCTATTCCAGAGAATGGTCAATGGTGAAATTGAGAACAAGTCCTTAGAAATTCAAGGTGCGCTTTGGAAAGTGATGAAAAACACCAAGACCATGGATAGACAAGTTTTTAGGATGATTAATGGGAAGCAGTTATTATTCCTGAAACTTTCAGAAAGAGCAGCAATAGTACAAGCAGCTCACAAGGTTTTCAGGAATGGAGGCCTGAGAAAAATGACCAATCATATTGACCAGTACTACTGGGAGTCAATTAACTACAATGTTGTGGATTATCTAGCTTGTTGCATGGAGTGCCAGCTGCACAAGCCACATAAGAATACAACTGGATACCAACTGGTCCACACTGGATTTGCTTGGCATACAGTGTCCATCGACGTGATGGGACCACTGACAATGAGCACAGGGGGGTCAAGTACATAATAGTTGCTATCGACCATCTGACAAGATGGGTTGAGATGAAGGCCATGGTGAAAGTAGATGCTACCAGCACCGCAAAGTTCATTTTGGATCAAGTAGTATACTGACATAGATTCCCACAGGTCCTGCTTAGCAATAATGGGAAAAACTTTACGTCCCATGTGATCCCATGACTGAATGAGATAATGGGGATCTGAGTAGTCATGTCTGTACCCTACCAGCTGGAGACAAACAGACTGGTAGAACGAGTGGATGGGACGCTGGCTGCGATGCTGAGGAAGCTGGTTGCAGGAAGAACTTCCACATGGGGAACATACCTGAGTTTGGTGACGTTTGCCTATAATATCAGTCATTATATGGCGATGGGAAAAACGCCATTAGAATTGCTATATGGGAGGAAAGCTGCGTTGCTGCCAATTTTATATTTGGTGGTTGAACCAACATCGGGAATTAGTGCCTAACAGTACTTGAACTGACTGACAACTATCCTGATCATGATGCAATTTCAAGCATTTGATACTACGTTGAAGAAAATGATATGAGAGAAATTGACAGATGAAAAGAACTGACTGGCCTTAGCAGAATATCAAATAGGTGAAAGAGTTGCCTATTGTGATATGCATGGTTTCTGTAGAAAAAACAAACTGGACTTATTGTGGTCAGGTCCATTTGAGATTATTGCCAAGGCGGTGAAAGACGCCTACTCCATCAAGAATCTCTTGGATGGAAAAGTTCTAAATTGAGTCAATGCTAAGTATTTAAAGTTATGGATTAATGAAAAAAACAAAAAAGGAGTTCCTGAAGGACCAATGAATTATTAAGTTGGTTATGTCCTGATGATTAGGTCAAGTCCAAAAAAAGGACCTCTGAACCAATCTAGATGGTTAAATCCGAAAAAAAGGACCTCTGAACTATATAAAACTGGTAGGTTTAAGAATACCTAGGGCCCAGTTTGGGAGAAAAATAAAAAAAGATGGGCCGCTGAACTGAAACAAGGTCAAGTCCTATGGAAAAAAAGAAGAAATAAATAAAAGATTGATAAGATATTGGAAAAAAGATTATAAACCGCATAGAAAAGACTGATGTATTTTTATAATTTTTATTCTTATTGATTATCCTTAATATGGGATGATTCCGCCTATGTCACCTCTTGGGGAGGGAGGATGGATTGCTGTAGGAATGAATAACCCATTAAAATCCATGTGATTTCAGATGCTAGCGAGGGCTAAACCTACATAAAACCAATTTCTTTGAGCGGATGCAGATCTCTTTGAGAAAGCAACTATGGGAAGGGAAATTGAGATGTCAGACAAAGCCAATTGCGAAACCCCATAGTGGGGAGGGAAGCAACAGTATAGAAAGCAGCAGTCAGTGAATAACCCCAAGTAATCCCAATATGGTACCAGAGTCATAATATTAGTCTTGAGTGCTTGCTGGCAGGCTTCATCAAGAACACCGGACATATGGGCTAGCAGCGAACAAGGGATGCTAGATGGGGGTTGCCAAATCGTGCCTCCTATTAAAGCCATCAGTGGAAGATACCGATGGGAAGCGCCAGAAATAAGATAGTCATGCAAGGAGCGAATGGCATCCTGCAAGTGATGACTATGAGCTTCTTGGAAGCTGAAGCTAAAGGAATGATGGAACCTGGGAGAGGCTGGAAGATTTGTGGCCCAACTTTGAAGAACTTAGCTGGCAAAGCAAAGAGCATAAGCGGCAATATCCCAATCTAGGATGCTCTCAACATTGGAGGGATTCAGCGCTAGGGATAAAGCCTCAGTAACTTGGGCCCTCAATTCTGCATAGGGGAGTTTGAAATGAACATTGTTGCTGATGGTGAGCTTGGTAGCCAAGACAGAAGGTTTTTAGTATTGTCTGAGTTAGAAGAAGATCTCAGGAAGCAAGTCTGACCCAGCAAGAAAGGAGCGATCAAGAGCAAAGGGCATATTTTCAGGAGAGTCCATGATGATGTTTGGCGCATCTGCAAAAGGAGTCAAACCCAGGAGAGTTTTGAATACAAAACTGAAATTAATGACAGAGGGAGAATCAGCTGCAATTCATTTGAAATGATTGCTAGCCTGGTTTCTGAAGGGTTGGTTACCATTTCTGGTAATTCCATGGAAGGACTAGCTGCTGGTGCCAAACTAAACATATGAGTTCTGGAAGGATCAGAGAAGAGGTTCCATCGCGCATCCTGACTCATCAAATGGAAGAGCTGAAGTCCTTTATCAGACAAAATGTTGAGTAGCTATTGGTACCACAACTCATAATTTGACATATGATCTGAATGAGAGGGGGATGTCAGACTTATATGGAAGTTGACAGTATGCACTCTAAAATCCATTAAGCTCCAATTTCATAGAAATTAATCTCGAAATTAGTGGTATAAGCTCTATAGAGAAGAATTAAGAATGATATGAGCCAAGAGGTTATAAGAAGAAGATAACAAGGGTGAACATAAATAGGCATTCTTAATTGGACCACAAAATGAACATTGGCGGCAAGAGTCTCCTGTCTAAGATGAGGAGAAAATCAGAAAAATTGAGGACGCTGGACCAAGAATCCTGAATATGACAGCAGGTCATATGCCCTGATGGGTGGAAAACTGAATCCTGAAGTTAGTAATGTCATGAGTAAATCAATCAGCCTGGCATGACAGTAGATCGTGGAGACTGCGCTCTGAGTAGGCAGTAGCAAGGAGTAAGAGGAAGAGAGACGCATGCTAAAGGTTGTCCCAAGCAGCATCGAGTATTGACAATTGTACTCCACTTGAGCAAATGAAGTATCTGACCAAGTGTCTGAAGCGGTGTTCTCATGCCCCAGTCCTTTCTCTCTGGAAATCTAGGCAAGAGGGGGATGTGTTGGGATTTTCTGCCCATTTTCCCAGCCTGCTAGATTATCAGGAATTGCTAGAGGATAAGTTCCTAATGCAAGATGAATTGAAAATTGGTTGACCCTGATTTTGGAGTAACTATGTTCAGGGGATTTTAGGATATTCTCCTGGTCATATCCATTGAGGATTGATCCAAATGAATGCTTAAGATCTTGTTGGGCAGAGTTGCCAATGAAATAGGGGCATCCGATAGTGATTAACTATCAGGTGTACCAATTGGGATCGGTCAGGTTTCATCACTGAATGATTGGTAATGTAAATAGTAAGTTGCAAGGCGAGTGATGTCACCTGCAACAAGTGAATTGATCAGTTGGTTTGTGACCTGCCATAATGGGTAAAAAGTCCCATTACCTAAGCAGGTCGCTAGCCAAATATGGTTTGTTTACTTGCATCAAGAGGAAAACGTTAGGGACATGTTTTCCAACTCTTTCTGTTTTAGGTTTGAGGATGTCCAATGATGGAATCCTAGTCAGGATGGGGAAGACCATTGCTGCTGAGACAAGGATGGGTGATTCAATGGCATCAGCTGCCATTTCATCAAAGAGATGTCAAACAAGGGTTGAGCGCCAAATCCCTCACTATAAATTCCCTAGAATTCACCAATAAAATAATAAGTTTTTATCTGGTATATAGTTTTAAGTAGTGAACTTTATCAGCTTTCAATTGTTCTATGCTTTCTCAGGGATATTATTGCTGTGTGCAATAATTGGGAGACTCATTAAGAAAAAGAGTAAGAATCTGAGCGTAGATCCAGAGAAGAAGTGGAAACTAATTGGGGATTGCCGCCAACTATGTGTTGAACTGGAGAAACTGTCATTAGAAAATCTCAGAGAAGATTGGGTTAAATGGTACAAGAGAATGAATCCTATTTTGAGACATCTCAAGTATTTTAAGTGGAAATACTGGCTGAGCGTTGGGCTAAGATCTAAGAATTTCATTCAACTAAGGATAATAGTCATCATACTATTATCAACCAATTATATCAACAACAATACAATGCGGACAAATTGCATAAGAACTGAACCTGTGCAAGTATAAAGTTTATAGGGGTTATTGGCCAATAATAATAACCAGACCCATAAATTTTTACACCACCATGGCCTTAGCAAGCTTGTGGTTTCTTTATTATAGTATAGCATTGGGTTTGAGGATATATTTTTTATGAGTAATTGGGCATTAAAAACCAAAAACTCATAAAAGGTTCTAGATTGATTGGTTTAGCTGGAGGTGGGACAATTTCACAAGATTTGGTCACTTTATTCAATAAGTCCCAAGGATTTTGGTTCATTTGAATTGATTCAGTGTTAGGTGGCTGTGGTTGGTATTTTTGAGGTGGAGGATTTTTGGATTGAACATTGGTCCAAGCCTGCACCCAATTGGCTGACATAGGTTTGAATTGCCAGCTTAGGTTTGAGGTGCTTGATTTTGCTTCTGATTCAATTGCAGGCCTGTTTGGGTAAGGCAGCCAAAATCCCCACTTGAATGCTGTTGGTGTGGCCTCATGGGTAGAGTTGGTCATGTTTGCATGGTGTGAATTATATTGACATGCTTTTTTCATATGGTCCAATTTATAGAGAAGGGGGAAATTGTGTGACTGTTGTCAGTGCAGGCCCAAAAGAAATGATCAGGCGTGGATGTGATATAGGCATGCAGTGGGATGTTCTGGGCCATGTTTAGTTGGTGAGGGGTAATGATGGCCATTACCCATGGCTGCTAGTCTCTCAACACCACTTGGGACAATAAATTGGAGGATGGAGTCTGTGCCATAAGTGGACATCCCAGACATCAACTCCTCATAGAGTGTTTGAGGGGGAAGGTGTGAGGGGAGGTTCACAAAGGCCACCACAAGTGTGGTATCATTGGGGAGGCGTGTATGGGTGGTGGTAATGGGTGTGTTTTTGTAAATTAAGGGCGCTGCTGCTGCAGCGTCCACATCCTCTTCAGTAGAAAATCTAATGTCAAAGTAGCCCTTGTTAAGGTGGAAGTTGATAAACCCTGCTGGTGTAAGGTGGCCGTTGCCAGCTCAATTAAACTTTTTGTTTGCATGTGGGAAGAGACGTCTGTACTTGACATGGAGGCAAAAGTGAATAATTGATCAGAGTAGGGCTAGGGGTGGGGCGGGTTGGGTGTACTCATGCAAGGTGCAGTGCATGGTCCCTTGGAGAAACATAGGGGCTGTATGTATTTTGTGGAATGGATGAGCCAGTCTGCATATGTTGGCATGCTGGGTGGTAAATGCTAGCGGGTGAAGTACTGCTGCCCCATAATAGGGCAGCAGGTGGTGGATCTGAGGACATAAGTTTGGAAATTAGTGTGGTGAGGCGGTGGTGGAATGGTTGACTTGTTTTTCAAAAATCACTAAAAATTAATTTCAAGTGGAGAGAAAAGCTAAAAAATGGTTTAAGGATATTTATTGTAAATAGAAAATACCAGAAAATAAGTGAAAATTTCAATATAAAATTTGATTGTTGGTGGCATACTTTACAATTAAGCATATCTCATTTAATTGAAAACTATTTATCTAATACCTTATCACACTTTGACTTTAATTGCCACTTATATGAACTAAAGTTAAAAACAACTTTTTTCTAAACATTAGCACATCTTAGTTGGCTTTGGTAATTTAATTGTCCACATCATCCACCATCATATATTATAATATCATCAACTTAATCTGGTGAAGACAAATTATCATAAGAAAACTTTAGCAGATGTGGGATTTATCAATAATTGATAATTATTAATGGATAATTTTCTATAGAATATCAACCTAACATTTCAGATTTGATACTGCCAGATTACTAATGTTCCATTGAGGATGATCCCTGACAATATTTACAAATTTAAAATTAAAAATTTAACTATCAACAATTATTTTAACTTAATTTAATTAATTGGGGCTTTTCACAATTTGCTAAAGGGTTTCTTAGCAATTGCTAAAGTGTTGACAACACTTTTATTGGCAGCAACTTTCAGGGTAGCTTAAGAGGAAATGTAACATGCTATTACTGGGTAAAAGGTCTATTGCCTAAGCATGTTGTTAACTAAATTAAGATAAACCGCTGTCATTGAATAAAGGCATTAGAACATTCTCTTTAGTTATCTTACCCAGGAGGAGTTGTAACCTAGTTAGAAACAGAATCTGACTAGGTAGATGAAGAAATCATTGTTTCAGATGACTCATAAAGGCTAAAGTTATAAAGATGAATGCTTTTCCCATTGGGGGCACCAATGGAAGAGTTGGATGCCAAACTCTCTATATGAATCCCTTGATTTATAATTGAGCTATAATACAGTTCACTTTCATTAAAAATTTAGATAGTTATACAATTATCATTGTACTCTGATGATTAAAGTGGAAGATATATTTCTCTTATCTATTTTGTCTTATGCCAACTTTTAGGACTATAGTTAAAAAGTTATTTTTCCTTGTCCAAGTGGTTCTCAATTACTTAAACGGAAGAATTGAAGGAAAAGGTTACCTTGTTATCCAGAAGTACCTTTGAGTTATCAGAAGAAAAATGCGTCAGCAGCTGACTTAGTCATATTAGTTGTGAAGAGCTCAATTAGGTAATTGCCATCATAATATTTCAGCCCGCCCATTTATTATATTAATTACCTAATTATAATGCATATCATGAGCCTGTGCATTAAATATAAAATGTTTACAGTTGGTCAACCACTGGTTATAGTCCACAACACCAAGAAAATTAAACTAGAGATAGTCATATTGGAAAAATCAACTGCTCCTTAGGGTGACAAACAGGAATCTCCAGTATGCAATGTAAGGTTCTGGAATCCTGGCATTTTGGTGCTCACAGGTGGTGGTGGCACAAAAATCAACAATAGAGTGTGTGCCAGAGTATTACAACTCTCACCCGCTGCTGAAGATTTGGGGGGGGAATTGGACCACAAATTTATATATTTATTATTAAAAGTAATAATAAGATTATCACATATTAATTGATCTAACAAGCAATCCCTCACAAGATTAGTGCCTCCCATTATTTAAGGTACTTAGAGGCTAATAGTGAGATGTAAGAGAATCCATGATAAGAAGCAGAAAGCTGTACTTGGCTAAATAACAATTTGAACTATCAGAATTCTTAAAAATCTTTCACCTTGATAAGGCTTAATTTTAGGTGTTAGGTCATCAGCAAGTATGCTAAAATCATGCTTTAATGATGTAATATTTGATCCAATCAGACGTATTGAAAATACTTCATCTCAGCTGATTACTTGATGTACTAAATTTTGATTTGTGGTTAACTATTTTCATCCCCTGGAACCCCTTCAGGTCTCTAAAAGGGGGTTGATTTTTCTTAGGAGAAAACGCTAAATTTAAGTTAGTGTGGGTGCAAACTTCTACATAAGTTGACCAATTTTGCCGGGGGTATGTGGTAACCTCAAAAACTTGATCTGAACTAACCAGCTGAGGGTGTTGAGATCCTGATGTGGTCATGCTCGTCAGTGCTTTGTTTACAGATTTTTAACAATTCAGCAGGGCAAGCATTAGAGAAACTCTTAGCTACTGTTGCAATTTTTAAGGGATAATACCACCACATGAATGAAAATAAACTAAATTTGGTAATAAAATAAAAGATTTTATTTTATAGGCCTTTTTATTAGGTTGAACCTTAGGGGTAAAAGCTGACCTCTATTGTAATGTTGAATCATTATATTTAAGGTAAGTCAGAGCTAAAAATAAGAAGGGTAGCAGAATTTAAAAGAGGTGAGGGGCTCCCAACTTAGCTAAATGAATATCTAGCCTATCACTTCTTTGGAGAGCCGTCTACCTTGATAAAGCTTAGTTTTTAGGTGTGAGATCACCTCCTGGAATGAACATAATCATGGGGGAGCATTTTAATGTAATTCCGCCAGTCAGCCATCTGGAAAGGGTATGTAGTTCGACTGAGTACCACATCTCCTAGTTGGTGATTGGTGGAGAAAATATTCATCCCCTTGAACCCCTTCAGGTCTATAAAGATCGGGTGGTTTTTCTCTCAAGAACCTGTGCAAAATTCAAGCTGGTGCTTGGGAAGAGATCCATGTCAGTTGAGCTACTTTGCCAAAGGCTTTGGGGTGCCATAGTGCACTATATAAGGCTTTTGGCTGAAGTTGAGGTGGAGAAGGATTACTCAAATTAGTTATATTCCACTAAGAATTGGCCACTGTTTTTTGTATATTATCTGACTTATTCACCACTGATTACTCTTCTCACCTATTAGGACTTGTAATTTCTGAGATTACCCCCTTCAAGAGTATTAGGGTGAGAATAAAGGTGTAAGAAACGTCCATGAACTCAGCAAATAGTAATTCCTGTAGAAAAGGACTTGATAGAATATCCATCAACCCTATAACATGTGATGCCAAAAGGTCCCTCCCAGATGAAGCCAAGCTTTTGACATCTAGCTGTAGTCTGATTATGGTATTATAATACCAAATTTAGAGATTTGAAATGTGACAAGGGAGGCCTGGCCCTCTTTAGTGACCGTTTTAGCTAAATTAGCCATAGCCTCAGATTGTAGCTGAAAGATGTTCTGGGACAACCTCTTCATAGCCTTGTCAGGGTCATCTTTCTTACCAGTAAAGATATCTTAGGCTGGTATAGCGGGTATCCCAGGTTGTCACCCATATAGAATGTGGAAGGGAGACATTTGAGAATCCAGTGGTAGCTAATGTGGTAATTTATAAGAGCACTAGGAAGAAACTGGTCCATTGTAGATAGTCAGAGGTGGCCATTTTTTCACAGTATAGATACTAAGGTTTCATTCAAACATTCAATGGCAACATTGGTAGAGTGGTTTTAGGGGGCAAAAAAAAAAAAAGCTGTTGGGCCCTCATAAAGGTAGCTATCATCTTGACCACTCTAGAGGTGAAGTTTTTTCCGTTGTCACAGATTAGGACTTTATAATATCCATGTCATATTAAAATATACAGATGAAGGAAAGTGGCGGTAGCTTTTGCAGTTTAGGCAGGGAGAGCCACAGCTTCAAAACATATGGTGAAATGATCAATACCTACTAAAATATCGATTTCCACTGGTAATTTTGGGGAGAGGACCAACTACATCCAGGCTTGTCATTTGTAAAGGCTGTGGAGACGTAGTAGGTTGGTATTGATACTTTGTCTTAAAGCTTGATTGTTCTTACAAGTCAAACAGGAATCCAGGTCTTTAATAATAGATTCCATAACTCCTTCCCAGTAGTACCATTCCTTAACCCACTCATAGGTTTTCTGTACTCCGCTATGCCTTAGTGTTGGGACTCTTACCCAAATCATGGATTCATGCGTGTTAGGTAGAGAGGATCAAAACCATTCTGATGAAATGGGTGCAACTATTATCAGAGATGATCCCAACAAATTTTAAACCCTTGCAATAATGGGTTAATCCCTGACTGACTTCATGACCTCTCAATATTAGGGATCAACCCTAAAGATTCAATAAAATAACACTCACCTGAAACCCGCTAGTATGTGGTTCAAACCTGATCTATGCTGCAATCAAATCTTGTTTGACCTTTGTAACCAGCAAGCGGCAGAATCTTCAATTGGTAATGAGTATAGATTTTAGCTTGGAACGCATAGAGATTGAGTGAGAAAAGAACTTCCTGATCTCCCATATATGATGCTTCTAAGCAAATAAACTTTACTCACTTTTTGCCATTTAGTTTATTTGGCCTACCTCTAATTATTTAGAGGTAAGATATATAGTAAGGATTTACCACTCAAAGAACATTATCCTTAGTGAGAGTTTTAGTCAAGGAAAGTAAAAATTTATAATCCACCATCCAGGATTCTTGGGTCTCTGTCCTTGAAAATAAAATGACAAGTGGTGTAAAACCTCTTAGTCCTGACAAACCTGATGCTTCCTGCCAGGTATACCCTGAGTTCATGGTGCAACTATTATTATAATGAGCAACAACAATTTGGTGTCAGATCCCTCTGTGGATCAGGAACGCCTCAAATTGTTGGTGAAATTACCTTTGTAATATGTGGGATAGAGAAAAGAGTTCTCACCCTTGAGCAACACCAGCTTAAACTTTGAGATGTGATACCGACATTTGAAATAATTTGGCAATTAACTATGCTTGTCACTACAAAACTGGCCCTTTGTGCCACCTATGATTGGGTAGGGTTAGTAATTAAAGATATTAACTCTTACAAAGTCAAGTGGACGCCCTTAACCCTTACAAATCTTCCAGTAATAGCAGTTCCTCTTTAAGTGAAAATGCTCCTTGGTGTCAGTTCACGTCATTCAGCCATTAGTCCCTAGTGGCACATTCAAACCATTGTTCAAAGAGAAGTATGTCCCAGACAAAGGGAGCATCTTCTCTTTCTAATTTTGTTATGAAAGTGCTATGGAGGAAGCCATCAACACCCAGCAGCTCAAACACCTAACTAACTATCTTAGTCACATAGCTCAAGATATTATGGTACCTCATCTAATGCATTGCCGGACTTGGGATGATGCCAAATCTATCTTGCTTCAGAATTTTGGGAGCGACCTAACTTTATCTTACCAAAAGCAAACTTTTATGGGTATGAGCCTTAATCAGGAAGAAACTGTTACTGAGTTTGTTCACCATTTTTACCTTGAGGCTCAAACGTTGGTCACCAGAAAACGTCTTACTTTAGATGACAAAATCACTGCCTTGTTTTTGGCATTTAAAAATATGACTAATAATCTACTTTATCTTAAAGCGGTGAAGTCTAACTGGACGTCTCTCCTCCATATCAAGCAGCATTTTGGTAATTCTGGCTGACCTATTCAAACCCACTGGGCCCCATAATTCTAATTATAATAAGCCTCACCCCTGTGTTGGTGGTTACCCCTCCTTATTTGCCTACCCCCAAATTATTTTGCACTCTTTGCAAGAGAAACAACCATACTGTAGACTTTTGTAGCATCTTCCAACAAAGGTCAGCAAAAGATAAGTCAGTATATGGCAGGAGGCTCCCAATGCTGATTAGAATCAATTGCTTCAGGACCCTTGTACTAGCTCTAGTTCTATGCCATACACCTCAGGATACTTTGTGTTAGCAGCGCTGTCATATCCTGATAATATAATTGGGGGTACCAACCATAAGAATTTAGATAGTCGTCAGGAGGCCAAAAAGGTGAATTTGGCAGGACTTCCTGTCCTTAAACATACTATAGACCAGCGCTGGGTTCAGGCCAGGTATGCTCAGGTCATTCTAGGGGATTTGCGCAATGATCAGCCCTGTGTGAAGGAAAAAGAATTAAAATGAACTAGCTATATTATCAATGACAATGGTTCAGTTCAATTAATTGGCAAACGGGGTTTTGAAAACTGTTCAATTTTGATATTTCAAAATTGCGTCAACCATGTTTACAACCAATCACTTGAGTTAGGTAGATCTTTAGATTTAGCACCTTAGCCAATGGAAGCATGCGCTTATTGTTGCACCAGGGCTTAGCACGCTTCCTCCATTAGACAATTCCACCCCCAATTTCTCAAATAGGTTTCTTTGAGACCAACCTTTATTGTTAGTAGACTTCTTTCATAAACAATTACCTATTTTTTACATTTTAAATATAGTTCCTTGGCAGAACTGTATGTGAACCTCCTTTTGGAGGTCTCCAGCAACGTTGACCACTATATTTTATCCAAAGTAACTGCAGCATATGGTGCACCTGTGGGTCACCCTGGTCCCCTCCAGATTGATGCACCCAACTTTCCTAGCACTGATCTCCACCTGGTTATGGATTCCCCTTTGGGTCCAACCAGGTTCTGTTGTTTATTTGTTATTTACTCTTATACACTGCGTTGTACACCCTCGCCCTAGGTCCCTTCTGCTCTGGCACCCTCCGCGGTGCTCTATTTATGAACTTGTTAATGTTTAGTTCCCTGGCAGTGTGATTGTGCATTCCGCACCACCTCTCTGGGAACAAGAGAGTTACAGACACTGTTTTGACAGGCGTCTGTAGAAGTTGATGTACCAATTTCTAACCAAGTAAATAAAGATCTTTAGCTTTCCTATTTTTATGTTGTTCAGTTACCTAAACAAATCTTGGAGGTCAGTTTCTCTATGGAAAAGCGTTGATAGATAAATCTTTTAAAAGAATTGAAAAGTCCTAAGCTTGCTTGTAGCAAAACCCTCCACTTGATTTGCTACAAATCCCCTCAAAAGTTTACAGCCATTAGTTATCAGTTTGTTTTTTGGTGGTTTGAGTAGAGGTAGTCATTCATAATGTTAAAGCCTTGGCAATAATTGATACCAGCTTACCAGTTAACATTATATCCTCCCAAAAGATCTTGAAAATAAATTGGCTCCAGACTTAATTTACAAAGCTGAATATCTGATGGCCAGTAATTGGACAACTAAGGCAATTGGGTTGTATTCCTCCTTACCTCTCCAAGTTGAAAAGCTTCAAATTACTGCCTCTGTAATCATATTAAAAAATAATAATTATGAATTGCATATTGGAGTCCAATTGATGCAAAAGTTCAACTGCATCATCGACCATAAAGAAAAGTATTATTCACTATTAAAGTATTGGATCCCTATATATTTGAGCTCCTGGTTAATAGTAAAAGAGCCCTAAAAAACGAACCTTCCTCCTCAAATATTAGTCCTCTATTTGTAAAGTTAAATATCAAGTCTTAGAAGGAAAAGCTAAGTTACCCCTGAGGCTTTGGACGCCAAAGATGGGATCCCTCTGTATACCCCCAGCCTATTACAACACCCTCTGGCTCAAAAGTTATTGTGGATATGGGGATCAAGATTTTCATACCTCCTAAAAAGTTTTGGAGCTAAGTGGACACTTAAACCCACGATCAAAGAAGCGTTGATCTGCCTGAGGATTTTGGATCCTTCCTGTGGGAAATATATCTCTATCTTATTAGAGAATCTAAAAAATCAAACTCTAAGTCCCTATGCCCCTATTGCTTATGTAAAGCTATGTCCTATTAAAAATATCGCCGATGTGAGTTATTTGGCTCTTTACAAGATTAAGGTTTAATCCCCTGCCAACAATAGCTCTGGTCAAAAGTAGAATTGGAGGCAATCTCACCCCTAACAAATGCCAGAACGTCAAAGGCCTCCTCAGGGACTATATCAATATCTTTTCCTTGGGACCAAGTGATTATGGTAAAATATCTGTAGTAATTCACCAAATTGAGACTGAGGTTCATCCTCCATTAAAATCTCAGCCATACCAAAAATCTAAAGTCAAGGAAGCTCAAATGGCTCTAGTGTTACAGCAACTGTTGGAAACTGGGTTACTTGTGTCTTCTAGAAGCCTGTAGGCTTCCCCACTCTTACTAATTTGGAAGAAGGATGGTGGCCACCATGTTGTCATGGATTATAGCTGCCTCGATTCTATCACCCAAAAAGATGGCTATCCACTGCCACGTATAGATTGTTCCTTATGCTTGATGTTGGGTTCCCACTATTTTTTGGCTATGGACCTCGCTAGCAGGTACTGGCAAGTCAATATGTTGCTGGAGGATCATGAAAAATGCGCCCTCATCTCAAGTGAAGGACTATTTGATCCCACTCAAATACTGCAGGGGTTATGTAACACCCCTGTTACCTTCCAACGCTCCATGGACGGACTTATAGGTGTTTGAAACGATCTTATGTGCTAGTTTATCTTGACAATAACCGTTTTTTGAGAACCTTTACTGAGAACATAGATCATCTCCAGCAAATTTTCCAGCGGTTATGGCAAGCCTTGTTAAAACTAAAGCCATCAAAATGCTCCTTCTTTCAGAGAGAAATGGATTTTTGGGCCATAAAGTAGTTAAAGCTGGAATGTCCACAATGGACCTTAAGGTTATGACCATTTTAAGATATCCACCCTAAATCCCTATAAGACGTACAGATTTTTCATGGTATGGTGGGTTATTATTGCTTGTTAATTCCCCATCTTGCTGGCACATCCAAGCCTTTAGTATATTTTTTGAATAATGGTATACCTCTTCCAAAGGAAAGAAGACCAAGAGCAGGCCTTTGACCAATTATGCACAGCTCTCTCCCATTAACTAATACTTATACATCTCAACTTTGATAAACCATTTCTGCTTTTTACTGATGCTAGCAATATAGATATCAGAACTATATTATCTCAGCACAATGAAAACTTAGTAAACCATACCATTGCCTACTATAGCAAGACCTTAACCAGAGCCAAACACAACTATAGCGTTAAAGAATGCAAAAGATTGATGGTCCTAATGGATAACAAGCATTTCTGACTATACTTATATGAAAATTTTTTTTCCCTGTAATTACCAATCATGATCCTAGCAATGGCTGCAACAAATTGATGATCATGATAGGAGGTTAGCCCATTGGGCGTTAAAACTTCAAAATTACGATTTTTCCATTATTTACCATCCAGGGCCCATTCACCAAAATGCGGATTGCTTATCCAGGCTCCCCATATTAATTCTAACTAACCCTGAGGAGTTTCAACTCTATGGCCTCTTAACCCAATCACTTTATGAAAAAATAATCCCAATTTTTTAAAAAGAATTAACAAAAACAGTGAACCCTTGAGTTAAAAATGGTAAACTGTACAAACTTTTATATCAAAAATGGTTGCCCTATATATAACCCTCAGCTTGGAACAACATCATATTGGAGGGACATTGGCAAGTTGGCTACGAGAAGCTTGGAAATCTTACCAATGGCTCAAGTCTCAATGCTACTGGGAAGGAATGCTTGTTTTAATCCAAGATGTATTATAGTACTGCCTGGTATATAAAAGTCAAGCTGTACCTAATCTACAATCTCAACATCCAGTGGTTCAACCCTGTGAACTCTTCCATACTATTTAGCATTGATGTTGTGGGGACTCTCCCTCGAGCCTCTAAGGTTTATTAGTTTCTCCTCCTAGCAGTGGATCATTTAAATAAGTGGATCAAAGCTGTATCATTACCCTCTGCTTTGGAAAAAGCTACCGCCACATTTGTATATAATCATATTATCACCCAGCATGAAGCCCTAACATAATTTCTCTCCAATAACAGGCAAGACTTCCAATAATCACTGTTGAAAGATTAGCCAAACTGATGGGATCCACTCAGGTTTTTCAATCCCTTCTGTAACAGATGAAAACGTCCCAGTTTTTGACTGCCATCTTTCCTTAGGTTTGGTTAATGGACGCTAAAAGATTGTTTGATATGAGGTTCCCTTGAGGTAAGTGTTTTGACCCATCATACTCACCAATTCAACCTTGGATTTAGAGAAATTTAAAAATGAGTTAAATAAAACAGGTAAACAAGGATTTTGGCCCCAAATTCAATCCTATTTCTTTATTAACAAAATAAAATTAAACAAATCTAATTTCTAATAACATAGGGAACTGCAAATGACACAAGAAAACCCAGAATACCTAGCAAATTAGTTTGCTGCCAAATCATAACTTTTTGTTAGGGTTACAAACTAGGTTCGCCGCAGGATACCAGTTAAGACAAGGCAAGAGCAGCCTCAAGGCCACCAGAGAGACCCATGCAAGGGTGGGAAATAATAAAGAGAATTCTGAACTGAGTTCAGAATTGCATGGGCCCAATCTTAAAACGTCACCCTTCTAGGGAGCCCCTCCCACATTATTCTTTATGCCCCTAAGAGAATAAAGAATAGTCCAGGAGGAGCACTGCCCAGCTTAGCCCCGCATAAACTGCAAAAACCTAAAAAAGTGGTTTGACACAAGATTTGGAAATCTGAATCTTGAGTCAAAATGTAACAATTGGTTTAACCTGACTGTTACACCTACCATCCTGTAACTAATGAAATAGTAGATTGGGCGAATGGTACTCTAACTGCAACCCTCCAGAAAATGGCTACAACTGACCTCCTTCATTGGCCCCAATATTTGCTTAGTGCAATTCTGGCCTATAAGGATAAGCTATTATTGAATACTTAAGACTTTGCCCTTCCAAGCGTTGTATGGAAAAAATCCCCAGCTGCCTTTTAAAGTTCACTATGCTTGACCAAGCCTCACCCAAAGCCCCTGAAGTCACTATGTAAAGTATTTCCAATAAGATTATCCAACTTCAGGCCCTGGATTCCAAGAACTTATCTGCTACCACTAGTAGAAAAACCAAGTCAGTTTAATGACAAACATGAACCTCTGCACACCTTCCAACTGGGTGACATAGTCCTTTTCTACCACCGTTTGCTGGGAGGTTGCAATAAAAAATTGGGCATTAACTGGTTGGAGCCCTACAAAGTCATTAATAAGCAGGGTAGCAAACACTCAATTGTGGAGGTCGTTCAGGGTACTGTAGTAAACTTTGTACATAGTCAATTTCTCTGACCATTTCTCACCTGCACCAAGATCTAGAGGGGGAGTTGTTGGGTTTTTGCTAAATCAGGGATTGTGTGTGTTGGATGGAGAGTAATGAACCCAATCCAATAAAATGGTAAAACTACTATTGGGGATGATCCTGACAAAATTAAACCCTTGAAATATTGGGGATAATCCCTAACCAATTTTATACCCTCTCAATATTGGGAATCAACCATGACTGACCCAATCAAATAGCACTCACCGGAGACCCCTTAATATTGGAGTTAAACCCAATCTATGTGGCAATCAAACCCTGTTTGACATACATAACCAGCATTCCACAGAATTCCTGATTGGTAATAGTATAGGTCTTAGCTTGTAATGCATAGAGATTGATTGAGTAAAAACTCCCTGATCTCCCTTATAATGATATTTTTAACAAAATAAACTTTACTCTCTTTTTGCCATTTACTTTATTTGGCCTACCTCTATTTCAAAAGATGAAAATATAGTAAGGATATACCACTCAAGGACCTTATCCTGAGTGAAGACTTTCTGGCCAAAATATTAAAAATATATAATCCAGCACCCAGGAACTTTGGGTCTCCTGGCCTTAAAAGCAAAAGTACAAGTGGTGTAAAACCCCTTAGTTCCGACACCTAGGATGGCATGAGACTCCAAGATTACAGGTACTCTCTCTGATGTCCGGAGGTAGAGCATCAAGGTGGCCCCTACTTTTTTGTATAACTTCCCAATCTCCATCTTGGTGTTGCAGGAGTGCTGAGCTAGCATCTTTTGTAAAGATTCATCCTCATCAGCTCAAGCATCAGGGGTCATAAGGAGGTCATGCAATCTTTTGGCTTCACTTATATCTAAACTATCAGAGTTACCCTTGCTTCGCTACGATTTCTATAGAATTTCAAGTGATTCGAATTGATTAATTTAGATTTTATATATAGTTAAGCAATAACTACTCGGCCAAATCTAATTGCTCAATCGAAGCAACCAAAACCACCAACCACTCAGCTAAAACTAACTGAACTTATCAAATCAACCAATTACTAATCACCCCCAAAGCTAAATTGTATCCTGTCGATTCGACCAAAGATCATTAACCCACTCGGCCAAGGAAAATAAATATATCAAATCAATCAAATTCTAAATTATTTTAGTTTTTATATTGGTAGATAGCTATCAATAAGTTCAGAAACAATTAAACCTATTAAAAATTCAAACCTCCAACCACTTAGCTAAAATCAATAAAGCCTACCAAATAGACCATCTAGTACTAAAAAAAATAAAGCCTACCAAATTAACTAAACCATCAATCACTTACCTGAAACTATTGAGCCCATCGAATCAACCAAAAATTAAACCACTACTCAGCAAAAACCAATTACGGAACTTACAACAGCCACAAACTACCAACCCCTTATCAAAAACCTATGAAAAAATCGAATTAAATGAATATGAAAATACCCAGCAACCATCTAGTACTAAAAAAAATACCCAGCAAAATTGCTATATAATTATATTAGAAATATATGTTCTTGATCTTAAATAGAACTGATATTTAACTTTATATGATTATTTTAAATAATTACCTATTAGCATTCCGTTCCCAAACTTTATAGAATACTTGTGCCAAGTTTGATAATTTTTTGGTTATTTGCTCGAGATAATGCATCCAGTATAAATAAATAAACAGAATGATAGTTTTGTAAAGAAAAGTTTGACTAATTCTTGTTGATACCCAGTTTAGCACAGATTTGTTTTTGGGCTTTAAGTTTACCTGATGATCCTAATCAATTTTTTTATATTTGTAGATGGTTATCGATAATATTAAAAAATCAAATTATATTGAATCAATATAAACCTATCGAATTAACTAAACCACTTGACGCACCAATGCCCCGAACCGAGATAGCGAATAGCAAAGGTGGTCCATGGAGTTCCTGGCCTATCATACGCCGCGCGTGGAGGTTTTCCGGATTTTATCCTCCTTTCCCATACATTCGAT